>SKCR01032127.1:0-76747 GCA_019454045.1 Zanthoxylum bungeanum
CTTTATGTCTTTCACTTTTCAGTATTTTTACTTTATGTCTTTTGTTTTTCAGTTACTAGCCCTAGTTATGTGTTGTAACTAAATAGTTATCTGGGGTTGTGATGAATTTCAATATCACTAGTTTATAAGGGTTAGATTATAGTTTGGGTAATATAAAGATTTATTTATTGAGTCTTAATCTTAATGCTTTTTATTAATTGGCCATTAATAAAATTGATTAGGTAAACTTAAAATGAACTAGACATAGGGATTTTAAGTTTAAGACTTTAGACTCAATAACCCACGATCTTCCTTGAGGATAGATAACCCTTTAATAGATTTCCTTACAGGATAGGAATATACCTGTCGGGCGAGGGTAGCCATAATTGGAACTTAATCTTAATGAATCCAGAAATATGGTTGACATAGGAATATGGTTCAATTGGGTTATACTGGGTATTTGTGTCTGACCATCGACAGATGCTTTCGCATAATTTCGTGTTCCAGGTTATAAATCATGTATTTCCTAACTATAAAATAATCACTTCATCTTTATAATGGTATTGGAATAAATCACAACCCTAGATCTTTGTGTCTTTGGTTATTTTCCTTAGTATTTCTTTGTCTTTTTTATTTATTCATTTTGCAAAGCCACATTCAACCAAACAAACAAACAATCTCTCTCATCTCCATTTAATTAGATATTTGTAAATAAATAGATTCAACAATTAATAACAACAGTAGGAATTAAGTCCTCGTGGGATCGATATTTTTATACTACTTGAACGATACGTGCGCTTGCGTTATACGTGTGTGTTTACGCCGGTCAGGCTCCACAGGCAATTGACATGTTTTAAGTTTGTCAGTAGAACTTTGCATTGCATTGGAGTTCTGAATGGTACTGTGTATCACATCGAGTCTGAAACATTCCTCCTTCTTTTCATCATCTGGGAAATTCATGGCCTTGAAAACATTGAATGTTACTTCTTGGTCCTGTACCCTCATGGTTAATTCTCATTTTTGTACATCAATAATAGTTCGACCTGTAGCCAAGAATGGTCTCCCAAGGATGATTGGCACGTCTGCGTCTTCCTCCATATCAAGGACAATAAAATCTGCTGGGAAAATGAATTTGTCAACCTTGACCAGCACATCCTCAACTACGCCTCTTGGAAATACGAGCGTTCTATCAGCAAGTTGCAGTGAGACTGAAGTTGGCATTGTTTCTCCAATCTGTAATTTCCTGAAAATAGAGAAGGCATCAAGTTAACACTCGCACCTAAAACACAAAGCCTTACCAAAGTTATGTTCTCCTATGACGCAAAGAACAGTGAAACTGCCAGGATCTTTAAACTTTGGGGGAAGTTTCCTCTGAATGATGGCACTGCATTCTTCTGTTAATGCTACTGTCTCGTAATCTCCCAATCTCCGTTTTCGTGAAAGAATATCTTTCATGAATTTGGCATAGGTGGGCATTTGTTCCAACGCTTCTACAAATGGAATGTTGATATGCAGCTTTTTGAAGATCTCCAGGAACCGAGAAAACTGCTTATCCAATTTGTTCTTCTGAAGACGTTGAGGAAAATGTGGAGGTGGAGTGATCTGTTCTTTTTCCTTTGCTTCTTTTTCCTCCATCTGTTGCTTGTTTTTTTTGGAACTTCCTCAGCAACTGTTTTGACTCCAACATCTTTGTTAATTTCAGTACCGCTTTTTAACATGATGGCATGACATTGCTCATTCCCCATGTTTCTTGGATTTGGCTCTGTGTTGCTAGGAAGGGTACCTGGCGGTCTGTAACTCTGAGCATTTGCCAGTTGTCCCATTTGATTCTCCAGTGCTTTAATAGAAGCAGATTGACTTTGAATTAATGCTGCTTGGGATTGAAACATAGCATCATATCTTGCTGCGTGAGAGTCGTGTTTTGCTTCTATCTTTTTCAAGTGGGTCAACACTTCTGTTATTCCTGGTTCATTTGCTTGCTCCTGGCTTTTGTTCTGTTGCTGGAATTCAGGTGGATAGTTCTGCTGTTGGCCTGAATTGTTGCTCCATGAAAAATTGGGATGATTCCTCCACCCTGGGTTGTAGGTGTTGGAATATGGATTGTTCCCTTGTCTGTTGAAATTGCTGACATAATTCACCGTTTCTTCAAGTTGGTTTGACTCTGGTGCTCCTCCATATGGTGAACTTGTGGATCCAGTGATGTTCACAACTTGCGTGCTAAGTGTTTCTAGACATTTGCATATCTGATCCAGCCTGGTATTCATTGTTGTGTTTGCTCCAACTCATAAATTCCTGCAATTCTTTGGATCATGCTCCTTTCTGTTGGCCACAAGGAATTGTTGTTGGCCATTTCTTCGATTAGGTCCCAGGCTTGATCTTCTCCTTTTGCCATCAAGGCTCCTCCAGCAGCAGCATCGATTGTGGTTCTCATTATTCCAGAAAGTCCATTGTAGAAGGTCTGAACTTGTAGCCACTTTGGAATCTCATGGTGAGGACATTTCCGGAGTAAATCTTTGTACCTTTCCCAAGCTTCGCAGAGGGATTCTGAATCTTGTTGTGTACAAAGGATGTGATGTCATTCCTCAATTTTTCGGTTCTGGCTGGTGGAAAGTACTTTGCAAGAAATTTGGTGGCTAAAGTGTTCCAAATTGTGATAGAACCTGCTGGTAGTGAATGTAGCCAAGCTTTAGCTCTGTCCTTCAGGGAATATGGAAAAACTCGCAGTCTCATTGCTTCTTCTGATGCTCTGTTGTAGTTAAAAGTGCCGCAAACTTCCAGGAAGTTGCTGATGTGTGAATTAGGATCTTCAGTTGCATTCCCCCCGAACTGAACTGACTGCTGAATCATCTGAATGCATGTTTTGATGTCACACGCATTTGCTGGTAAGGGAGGAAGTACAATACAGGAAATGAGTCTGTCAACCACCGGAATGGTTCTGTCTCGAATGGGAATTGGTGGTGCAACGTTCAAAGGTTCAGGTTCCATGTTGACTAAAGCTTCTTGGACTTCTCGCCTTTCCCTTCTCAACTGTCTGATGGTTCTTTCAATTTCTGGGTCAAGCGGTCGGAGTTCAAAGCTTCAGGTTCGTCTCATGAAGTTTCTGAGAACCTGAAACACAAGAAAACAAAAACAATAAGTAAAAAGAAATTAGATACAAGTAACGTTTCTAACCCCTAAACTAATAGTAAAAGATAAATAAGTCCCCGGCAACGGCGCCAAAAACTTGACCGGCGTAAACACACACGTATAACGCAAGCGCACGTATCGTTCAAGTAGTATAAAAATATCGATCCCACGAGGACTTAATATCTAATCTATTAATTTTATGAGGTCAAATGATTACTAGTATCTAACAGGTTGTTTGATTGATTTGAAATGGTGACGATTCTAAATTTAAAAACAAGTAAATAACATTGTTCGAAAGTAGATTTTAAGAAAATTTAATATTAAAAACTATCTAGGGTTGTGATTTCTTCCAATATCATTTTAAAGATGAAGTGGTTATCTTAAAGTTGGGTAATATATTGATTTATTAACCTGGAACACTAAATTATGTGTAAGCCTCTGTCGATGGTCAGACACAAATACCCAGTTTAACCCAATTGAACCATATGTCTATGTCAACCAAATTATCTGGATTCATTAAGTTTAAGTTCCAATTATGGCTACCCCCGCCCGACAGGTATATTCCTATCCTGTAAGGAAATCTATTAAAGGGTTATCTATCCTCAAGGAAGATCGTGGGCTATTAAGTCTAAGGTCTTAAACCTAAAATCTCTATGTCTAGTTCATTTTATATTTACCAGTTCAATTTTATTAATGGCCAGTTAATAAAAAGCATTAGGTTTTAAGACTTAATAAATAAACCTTTATATTACCCAAACTATAATTAACCCCTTATAAACCGTCGATATTGGATTTCATCACAACCCCAGATAACTGGCTTAGTTACGACACATATTTACAGGTAGTAAAAACTTAAATAAAATAAAAGACATAAAGTAAAATACTAAAAATTAAATACTGAAAAGTAAAATGCTGAAAAGTAAATGCTGAAAAGTAAATGCTGAAATTAAATACTGAAAATTAAATGCTGAAAAGTAAATAAAGTAAAAGTACAATAAAAGAAAATGCTGAGGTAAAAGGATCCGCTTTTATTACTTCTATTTTAGATATCTCCCTTAATATAATATATTAATTTTGCATGATAATTACCAACCAGCCATATAGGCGGTATCCAGATTAAGTCAAATTAATAATTAATTACCAACCGACCAATCGGGCGGTATCCAGTTTAGTCAGGTTAAAACCAATTTAAATAATTACCAACCGACCAATATGGCGGTATCCTCGTTAAGTCAGGTTTTAACTAGTTTATATATTATAATTAAGGGAGATTAATCTAAATATTAGTAATAAAAGTTTTACCTTTTACCCCAGCAAAGGGGAGTTACCTCCTCATTACTGAAAAGTAAAAACTGAAAATTAAATAAAGAAAAGTACTGTGCGTAAAAGTAAATTGCGGAAAGTAAAAACTGAAAAGTAAAGAAAAGAAAGTGCGAAAACGAAAATTAATTACTGAAAGCTGTAAATAAACAAACAAGATACAATCTTCTTAGTATTCTTAAGGAATTCCTTAGAAGAAAGTATGAATTTTACAAATGAAATGGCTTGGTATTTATAGGCAAAATTTTGCCTCCATCAAATCATCCACCAAATCAATTATTAATTGCTCCACTAATTGCTCCACCAAATCCATTATTAATTGCTCCACTAATCTCTTATCATGTTTGGTGATGATTTGATAATTTTTATTATTTATTTATTAATTTATTTTTTGCTTTGAAAATGATTGAAAGTGACTTTAATAATTACACACTACATACTTCTGGATGGTTCATCAATTTGGGCATGAAATCTTCAGAATTCGAAATTATTTTGTCTTTCAAAGTTGTAGATATTTGAGTGTTCTTTAATCTGGAACTTGAATCAGCTCAATCCGATATCTGAGTAAAACGTTATGCCCAAAATACGACAGATGCGCAAAATTGGAATTTCCAAAATGCACTTCGTCAAAACGCCCTTTCAAGTTTCCAATCTCCAAAATTAAAATATCAAGTCCAATAATTGCCCTTATTTGACCCATATTTCGTCCTAAATGATTTCATTAAGTCCCAATATTATTTTACCTGCAAAATAAACTAAAACACATCAAAACGTTCATCTAACCCGAGAAACTAAACAAAATATTAAGTAAAAGGGGCGGTAAATATTGATATATTTTCCGCTCATCACTTATTCATAGTCACATAACATAGAAAATCATAAATATAACTTGAAAACATGTAAAGACATCATACTCTGCAAATGCCACATAAATTGGAGCTGTTAATCATGAAACATTACTAAGCTGAAACATGTTCTAATAAATCTGAAGTTACGTAAAACTGTAAAGGAAAACATTGAGCTATAAAAACACATACGGTTGAAAACATGAAAATTATAGCATTCACTCACTGAGTTGGGAATAATCCCGAAAGCTTGAGTTGGCACGTAGAACTAGCTGGGACTTCCTACATAGGATCTATAAACATATGGTAGGTATACGATTAGTATACTTGAGTATTGATGATGCTACATGCTTGCGTGAACGATGCATGAATTTATGCCGATGATAGAGGCTTAAAGCGCTTTCCTAATATTATGAGCTATTCTAAATTATATTCTCGCTATACTACCCACGATTCACACACGTGTTATGATATTTCTACAACGAACCGTCAAGAAGTCACTCTAATATGGTCGCTAACACACCAACGGCCATATTATAATCATCAACTATTTTTGTTCATCTCACAACACCTCCATTAACATCGTTGATCGCCGTCTCTCAGGAAAATCCTACCACTACAACAACTACGCACAAACTATATCGAATATGGAAATTCCTCTTCTCTCTAACTTAACAAAGCACAAATTATAGCAAATATCATTAATTAAGCATGTTCAACACATAATCATCCTCTAACATGTTATCTCAAACTCGACCCAACACACATATGTGTCATGACCTTGAATCACACTAACTCAACTCAAAATTGTGATTCTCATCATCAATTTTGCTAATCTCATACTCAAATCAACACTACCATGCAACATGAACATGGACCTTACTTGGGTTTCATGGATTTTCACAAACGCAACCCTTAGGTTTTAACCATCTTAAATCTTACCCAATCCATGAAAATAACCTTACAACTATGCATGATTAGCCTTATAATAGACTCTACTATGAATGATTTTCGTGGATCATTGTAATAGCGAAGCGGGGTTTACCGCTATGTCTATGAAGTCGACGACCACTACACTGTTGGGCTTGCAGCACGTAAAGAGTATGGATAGTCCCACATGGGACTAACGGGAGAATAATGAAGTCGCCATCTAGGATGAGACACCGAGAATGATTTAAGATCGTATTACACCCATCGCAATGTCAAAACTTAAATTCGTTTGGGTTCGAAATGGTCCCTCACTGATACCAGTATAATATTTATGCTTAAAGGAGGTATCAATATATCTTATAATGTAATTTCACACACAAAAGTAATTTAAAGGCATACAACTTGCGCAAGCATAAAAGTAAAAATATGATAAATAAACGAAGTTAAAACGTGTGAAATTTAAAATACATAAATAAAATTACAAGGCCACAATAATAAATAAAATATCGATAAAATATTATAAGACATGCTTTCAATGGGCCTAGCCTCAGAGAGACCTGTTCGTAATAGGCCAAATATAGAATTCAACTACGACTGGACTTACTGAAAGTCTGGCCGGATGTACTACGTAGTCTTGATCTGCAGAAACATTCATATGCAATAATAGATTTAGTAAACATGCATTTTGGATGTATTTATAATGAAATGGTCATCTCATAGTGGTACGTGGAGTTGTATCCTGAGTGCGAACCATATCACTGTCTATTATAAATCGGCTATGGAACTTACGTCTGAGTTTCCCTCCTATATACCATGGGATCATTCGGCCGAATATCATACATATCCGGCCGAACATATAACAAGTCTGGCATGCATATTATTTTGGACAGTAAAGTAAACACATGCATATCACAAATTAAATCAGTAGAACAAAGCAATTAAACATGCATGACGGAATAACAATGATTAACATATAAAATAACTAAGCATGCAATAAAAATATAGAAAACAGTAAGCACGGTTGGACATATATATTTTTGGTCGGATATGTATGCATGTCTGGTTGGACTTGATGTACGTCCGGCTGGAGATATTGTGTTAAAAATAAAATCTCAAATATGCGTTTAATTGACATATAGTGCCCTCAAGTCGTACCTTTTCTATGTAGTTTCATACCAGAAGATATGGAACTCGAAGGAAAGGTATGTGATTTCTTTATCAAGGTTACTGTCTTAGAGCTTTTTTAGGATTCTTTCAGAATGATTCGAACCAACCCATTTTCATGAAGGAATATGGCTCATTTTATAGTAGAACTAGCAAGTCCAAGGATAGAAGGGGGAGCAAGATCCCCCATTTCCTCCAATTTGTCCCGAGTAATTAGTAATCAAAATATCAAACACAACTCGAACTATGCCCGACTCGATGTAGGCTTGGGATGTACCTCCGGCCAGCTGTTTGAATTTTACACGTGTGCTGACAGCTCGATACATGTCTGACCGGCTACTAAATTTGAATTATATGTCAGGCCGGACATAATAGGTTCGTTAATTTCAGTAACTAACAATCTGCTTGTTCACTGGCAGTTGTGCTTTATCTGATTGAAATTAGGGTTTTAAAGGTATATCCGGTCAGATGTTTTGGTTAGAGAGAAAATAGGTCGGATATAGGTGATATCCGACTGGCTTTTTGGCTATATTTTATGGGTTCCTTGGAGTTCATTCCTTTCTGAAATTCATCATTGGAGTGTCTTTCCTTCCTGGCATTCATCCTTGTCATTTCCCCAAATTTCAGTGGATGTCCCCATAAGAGACTCATCATCGAGCTATCCATAAAAATACAATGTCTACAATAGGTATAGTTTTAGGAATTAATAAGATAATAATAAGTTCATGTGGGTTCGACATCCGACTCTTTTATCATCATATTACTTGAGTGATACGTGCGTTTGCGTGCTATATAAAATCGTGATCATCTATTTATGTGGGGAAGTTGTATTTAGGAAAGTCAATAAAAGTATGTAAGAGATTCAAATCATTCAAAAAAAATTGTATGTGAGTCTTTCATGCTTGTAATGTATTATGAGTGTGTAAAGAGTTTCTTTAGTTTAATTGAAAATTGATAGTAAATCATTCTAAGAATGATTTGTGATTATTCGAAAAATAATCGTAGATTAATAAGAAATTAATCATAAGTGATAGAGTTGACATTTTACATGGTTGAGAATAAATTTTTTTAAAATTCATCTATCAAAATCTTCCAAGAATCACTAAAAATATCATTCATTTATAATGGAAAAGTTAAACAATCTAAAAAACTTTAGTTAAGTCAAATGAATAGAGATGATTTTGATATAAATAGCAAAATTTATCCTTATTTAAGAAGATGTAATAAATTAGGATAATGATGTTATTATCCTGATATAATTATTTTTAATCGATTCTAACGAAATCATTATTTTTTTCCAACAAAAATCATCAATCGATACTCCAAAAAATATTAAAATAAAATTGGATAATTTTTGAAATCGAAAATTTGAATGAAAATCAGTGTCGAATTAAAACAGTCAAAATATGCCAAATCTAATCGCTCAAGTAACGATTTATGATTAAAGTTGATTAATCGGAAAGTAAACTTTAAAATTGCACAAATTAAAAGGTTCAAAGTATTATTGTAAGAGAGTACAATTTTTTTTTTTTTTGAATATAACAATAATAAAAGAATAGGTTGGGGATGTGATTCCACCAACGTTATAACTCTTCTTTATCACCAAACTCAATATAAATAAGTCACGTAAAAATATAAACAGATATAGAAATGTCATGATTTCTACCAATATTTTAAATTAAATGTGCTTTTAATTATGCTTAAAAGAGGTGATTAAGCCCAAAAAAATACTTGCAGTTAACGCAATATAGTTTGGGCGTTGATTTCTCATAGAGCTGGTTATGAAAGAACTAATTTGCTTAATAAAATATTAACAATAACTTAATTAAGAAAAATATTTAATTAGTAAATAAAATAACATAATACAAAAATAATGAAATTACTTGAGGATTATCAATAGAAAAGATAGCAAAACGTCGGGAATCCTTAGTGTTATGTCCATATATTTAATATTTGATTCCTTTTATTACTCAATTGAAGGTTTCACTTCCCAACATATTGGACAATTATGACCCATAGCATCACTATTTGTACAGAATATGGTGTTGTTGTACAAATTAACTATGTGACAAAGGAAATTGCTCTTTTATCATTTGTAATTAGATTACCGGGATATATAAATGATAAAAGTCCATATGATTAGTTCCAGATTGATAAGATATGAGACAGTATCAATCCATGAAGGTTTAATCATCAAAACATCCCTAGTCGGAGTATTATCGAGATTGGACATCGATAATGCGGAATAGACTAGTATTACACTTGTGCATGTTATGGGAACATAACGTCATAGTTCTCATATATTTGGGTATTTGATGCTCATGCAAGTGTAATAGGAGGTTGTGTTTACCGATGGTACGGAAACAGCTTCGCTCTGGATAGACCCCTCGGAATTCCATTGGTAGTATGATTGTGTGTCTATGGAAGTCCGAATCAGGGTATGTGTATTTGGTCTTAACCTGAGACTTGCACCGCTAATACTTGCGACAATCAATATACTTTGGTTTTGGTCGTCCAGGGCTTTAACCGGTTTTGTGTACGCCTCTTCTGGGTATATTGAGAATCGTAGTGTATTGGGTGTAATGTCAAGATGGAAGTATCACTCCAGTCATAGTGGAGATGATGGTCACGTAGGATACGGAACTGGTATTCTTATGTACTGCAGTCATCGGGATAATATGACTAGGTTATGATTATCCGATTATAGAGACTAGTTACCAGAGATCCGACATGTGCTTCGTACGGGGCAGACACAATTCCAGCCCCAGACCTAGCACGTGACATCCAATACTGGATCGCAATACGCAATACGTTGTATACTACGCCTGATATAGATCACATATTCCTTTAAGAATATTTCTGGAGAATTGGGTAGGCACGATGCTTTGCTAGAAGCCAACCATGTCTTGTAAATCGGTAAAAACGTAGTACTAGGTACGTACGTGTTTGGATAGTTCGACGACCGGATTTACTGCCAACATATCCGGGGATCTCATGGGTCGCTTCCCGAAGATTCACCGATGACGTATGACTCGAACATAATTAATCTGGGATTAATTAATAGAGAGAGAAAATTAATCTGGGATTAATTACGGAGATATTTTATCTGGGATAAAATATTATTTAAAGAGAGAGAATGATTAATTTGGAATTAATCGATAAATTAATATATTCGATATATTAAACGAAATTGAATTTCGACGCGAAATTAAAATTGGATTTTAATTCGGGCGAACTAGTTAATTTAGAATTAATTCGCTAGCGATGTGAATAGTAATTTTGCTAGACATAATTATTTAATTAAATTTGATTTAATTACGTCGCAACAGAAAATTCGTTAATTCGGAATTAGCGAACCCGAGTCCGGGAGTGTTTGCGTGACCACTCGCATTTAGAATCAAGTGGGGCCCACAAGTCACATCACGCGTCACATCATTAGTCATTCAAGTGATACAAGTCGCATCAACTTTGAGTGATGAGATGCTTGTCACTTGTGATTGATGGGAGTAGTTGAAAGGCTTTAAAGCCTTGTACCTTTTTTGGAAAAATGGGATTTGTGTATTTGATTTTTTGAAAATCAAATACACAACACATCTTTTTCTCTTATTCTCCTCCCCCATTCGGCCAAGGGCCATCTCTCTCTCAAATTTCTTGCCAAAGCCGAGAGATGCAAGAAGACTAAGGGAAATTTTGTGGCAAAATTTTCAAGTGCTAGCACACCAAAGGGGTCTTACAAAGGTGATAGGAAAACTCATTCATGAGCATGGAATCACCATTTACAAAGCTTGGAGCTTGGAGCATTTCCATGGAGGTTGACCGAACAACAAGGAGCACAAATAGGGCTTGGCCGAGAGCTTCAATGGAGGAGCAAAAGTTTTGTATTCAACGCATCGCAAATCCGTTCATTGTAAGTATGATTCTGCCATACTTCTTTATTGTATTCACATTATTTTCATTGCTTGAATGATCTTGGAACTATAATAGAAACCCAACAAAACCAACAACCGGAAAATAAAAATTTAAAACATATTAAATCTTAAAGTAATTGACATAATATTTTCTCTATGTTAAAAGGACAATGTGTTATTATTATAACTTATCTAACGTCAACAATATACTCAAGGACAATACTGTAACATAATATTAACTCACAAAATAATATATGTCACAATACCTATATAAAAATTAGTAAAACGTAATCTCTGAATTAATTAAAAATCAAAAGATAACAGAGAATGAGAAAATACTAATTGTATTAAATATTAAAGATTATTCAGGAAATAAAAATAAAATATAAAAATTTAGATATAAGAATTCATTTATAATTTTTTGTAAGAAATTAGTTCTTCATAACAAAAAAAAAAAACAAAAAAAAAAAACGAGTCTACCCTATAAAGAATGGAGAAACGCATTTATCTGAATTTCCTTCACTGCCCCTCTACGCTCCTGAAACGTGCGGCAGTGGTCTGCTTCTTTCTTTTTCAACTTCGGCTCAGCCTCTGATTTTTCCCCCTTCATTATGTGACCAAGGCTCCCTTTTATAATAAAGCAAACCCTAAATGTAAATGCAATCGACTTTCATTCACGTGCCTTCCTTTTGAGCCAAGATTTACTTGCATTAATAGTAAAGCAACTGACACAAGTTACCCATATAACTTAGACTTTCCCTTTTGCCTTTAATTCACGGGTTCCACTAATTATTTGTCTTTTCCATTATTTTATTTGATTTTCATTTTAATTTCTTTTGCAGTCCTTACCGGAAAATCATTAAATTAATTTAAATACTGAATATTTTCTAAATTAATATAATGATAAAAATTATATGTTGACGGCTGATTTTGGTCTCAGGGGCAATAATAGTTTTTTACTCACGAGACAATCCTCCTCCAACTGTGAATTTGTTTTGTTTATGGGAAACCAAAAGCAAATTTGGCAAAAGATAAGTAAATTCACCAATCAACAAAGAAATTTAACGTGGTTCGGCGGATCAGATCCAACCTACATCCACGGGCACAGAACGGGCGATGTTTTATTACCGAAATATGTTTCTCTGATCTGTTTTGTGTTTTACAAGTCTAATTCTCTCTTGTTCTCTTTTCCACACCCCTTACAAGCACGATTTCCCCTCCTATTTATAATAGCAAAGAAACAGTTTTCCTTTTCCCATAAGAATTCTTAGTCGAAACTACATTTACTTCCCTTATCCTATTAGGACACTGACTTATCAATTTTTCCCCATGAAAGTATGATAACTTATCTTTTTATCCGTAAAAATAGGATGTCTTATCTTTTGGAGCATATCTCGCAATATTCTCGGTCTTCATGAGGTCGGTCACAATGGTCCTTTGAACTGAGAATGCTGCTACTGATCTGATAATGTCCGACCATCCGGTCTGGAGTGGTCAGTTACCGATCATAAAGTGATCGGCCCCTTACTGTTGGCTTTTAGTGGTCGGGTCGGCATTAATGATCTTGACCAATAAGGGAATTACATTTTTACCCATACCGTACTGCTTAAATATCATAGGGCCTGAAAATACCGCCAACATTATATATTAAAATATAAAGTTAAATATTTAATATTAAACTCAAATAAATGAATGCATTTATCAAGAGGCAAGTAACTATGTAGCATTACAGGCTTACAGCTAACTTCATAATTTTAATTTCCATAACTGATGAGCTAAAGGTTTGTCATTCATGACCTTGAAGAGATAGTGAAAAAAAATTAAAAAAAAAAAATTCCAACTATCTTAAAGTTATTTGTTAAAAAAAAACAAACAAAAAAGAAGTGACGTTTACAACTTGCTACTATTTTGAGAGGACTAAACAATTGACTAGGAATTGATGATGAGTTGTGGTACATAGTAAACGTTATCAATTGTGATAGATGATTATTAAAATAATAATCAGATGAATCTTGTTATTTATGAATAGATTATCACTTGTGTGTAGAGGTGATCACGGTTAGATTCGGTTGCAGAATTGAACCGAATCGTTCGGTTTTACGGTACCAGATTCCAGCTTTTTGGAACCACAGAACCGAACCGAACCGGAATCGAACTGAAAATTTTGATTTGGTTCCGGTTCGGAACCGGAACCGAACCGAACCTTAAGGTTACAGTTCCAAATTTAATGGAACCGTAACCAAACCGTTTGGGGGTTCGATTCCGGTTCCAAAATCGGAACCGGATGGAACCGTAACCTTACGGTTCCATTCGGTTCGATTTTGATTCCGAACCGGAACCGTGTCCGGGTCTACTTGTGTGTTCACATTATTTACAAGTGCAATTTTATTAGAATTTAAAATAATATTTTAATATTTCGGTAGAATAATTAAAAATATAAATCTAGCACATTATTTACAAGTGCAATTTTATTAGAATTTAAAATAATATTTTAATATTTCGGTAGAATATTTAAAAATGTAAATCTAGCAATTTTTTTGTAAAAAAGATTTTATGGATATGTGAAACAAATATCTAAATAAGAAATCAAAATAAGATATACCTTTATATATTGAAACAAAGACCTAAATGGGTTTGCTTAATCCATTATTAAAAAACTCTTTACTTACCTAAGAAATTTATTTGTAAATTAAGATATTTAATAGTAAAAAATTAATGACTCATGGAGATATATAGCAAGCAATGTGAAAGAACCCACTTGTATAGGTGGATATCTTCAAGACTAGGGATGACAGTGAGTAGGGTTTGGTGCAGGTTTGTCATTACTAAACCTAAATCCGCACCCGCATATGTAAATAAATTACCAAACCCGCATCCGCATATAAAAATAAATTATCAAACATGCATTGGTATCTAATAGATTTTTTAATAAAATATTCTTCATCTATAATATGAAAACCGAATTAAACAGAATATTAAACCATTAATAATTTCTTCACATGTCAGTGGAGTTTGGTTTAAAGTCGCAAGTATTAAACATGATACTAGACCAAAAGAAATTCAAAAAAAATGATAAAGTTAACAAAATAAATAACGACAAATTAACAACAGATTAAACCAATACAAGATTAGAAGCAATTTAAAAAAACGATAAAGTTAATTACAGAATGTGAAACTTTTTATATGAGTGGATTTTCTTTGCCCTAAAAAATATAAAACAAAAAATAATTAAATTTGCGGGTAGCAGATACCCTCGGATTTTGCTTAATTACCAAACTTGTACCAAATCCGCAGCGGGTTTTGTTTTAATTTCCAAATCCGCAGCGGGTATTTATCAAATCCTACCTATTACAGACATGTTTTTGCGGGTTTACGGGTTTGTGGGTGAAATTGCCATCTCTATTCAAGACTAAGGAAACTGTCAGATAAACTAAATATAGAGTATGCAAATTAGCATGGAAAGAAAATCCGAAGTGGCAAGTAAAATATGGAATTGAAGACTACCCATTTGTTCCGGTATTCGTAAACCTAGACCTGGCCGGCGGTTAGGTTCCAATTCAAAACTGAACCGAACCGGCCGGTTCCCGGTTTCACAAGTGTGGAACCGGAACCGTGAACCGAACCGGTCGGTTTCGATTCGGTTCAAACCTTTTTTTTAATTATATAAAAAATTCGAAAATAATTTAAAATAAATTAGATTAATTTAATAAATAAATAAAATTATTAAATTAAAGAGCTTAAACTTAAATTTTAAAAAATTTAAGTTGCATACGTATCCTCCAGGGGTGAGAGGAATCAAAGCTCACGTAGTTCCATACAATTTTAAGATATTTCCCATTTGGAAATTTACAATTTTGTAATTATCAATCATCATTATCAGTTGATCCTTCAGCTTCGATTCCGCTTGCACTTGTTGTTGCAAATGCATTATCGAACAAGTCTTCAAAATCATCGGGGGCATCTTCTTGTTGTCTCAGATCAGCTCGAGTCCAATCATCAATACAAGCTGTTGCTTCTAGAGTGCTTGGATGTAATGAAGATCGTCTAACTTCCAATATATTGCCTCCCAAGCTGAAGGCTTGCTCAACCGTAACGGTGGAAATAGATGCTGTCAATATCTCTTTAGCAATAATTGATAAAAACATGATATATATTTTGATGTCGGTTCCATCATTCAAAGATCTTAAAATTTTTACTAACTAAACTTTCAGTAGGAAACTCGCAATTTGTAGATAAATAATTATCTAATTCGGGGTTATTAGTTGTCGTATCCCTAGCTTTTTTATTTCGTTGCAGTAACCAACGATCCCCTACGCTAAGTCTTATTTGAATTACTGGTTCGCTACTACTAGATTCACCTAATGTTCCTAAGTTATATCTTACAATATAATCATTAAATAACTCAATTAAATCATTTCTTAGTCTCACTATTATTCTTGTAATATCATCTAATATTTCTAAATAACCATAATAAACTTGTAAAGCACTATTCAAACCTTCTAATTTAAATTTAGGATAAAAAACAGCAGCAATAAGATAAATTAAATGAATTTCTCTAAAATAATTCAACCATTTTACCTTCATAACAGTAATGGCTTCTAACAAAATAATATCATTAGGATCGTTACTTTCAAGATGTTCATCGAGAGTACCAACAATATTCAAACTTTCAAGAAGAAATAAATGTGCTATATGATAATAAACTCCGCTAAAAATTAAAGTAGCATCATTAAAAACTTTTAAAATTTCTAAAAAAATTTCACAAATATCTCATTGACTAGAAAAAAATGTGATATTTTGAACATGTTGAGAAAAAAAAAACTACATAATGCATTTTTGTATTGTAATACTTGATATAAAAGAAAATAAGTTGAATTTCAACATGTTGGAACATCTCTTGAAAATTTAATCGGTTTAATACCATTTATTTTACAAAACTTGGCCCATTCTCTCCCAACTTGAGAATATGACCAAATACAATTAAGTGCTGTCTTAATATGATCAATGAAAGGTGATAATTTTTGCAGACCATCTTGAACACATAAGTTAAGGACATGACATGTGCAACGAGTATGAAAAATCGACCCCCTAAATTTGGTTGACATATTTCTTTTAAATCATTGATGGATGCAGTATTTGCAGATGCATTATCAAATCCAATTGTTAAAATTTTATCTACTAAACCATATTCACCAAAAATTACCTTCATCATTCTATAAATATTTTGTGCAGTATGTTGTTCATAAAAAACTCTAAATGCAATAAGTCGTTTTTGCATGGTAAATGATGCATCAATCCAATGACAAGTCACACTCATGTATGAGTGTGTTCCCCAATGGTCACTTCAAATATCAGAACATATAGAAATACGACCTTTAATATCTTTAAATATTTCATTTAAAATAATTTTACCATCTTTGTATAATTTAAAAATATGACGTTTTTTTATGTTTCGAGTCATTCTACATGCAGCAGGATTTAAAGCATTATGCACGTAATTAGTAAAATGAAGTTTTTCACCAAAACTTAAAGAAAGATGTATCATACAAGTTAATTTCGCAAATTTTTCTCTATTTTTTGCATCAGAATATTTAAATATACTATAACACTCGTACCTCTACTAGATGATGCGTACCTGGCCATTTGAGTTTGCGTCGTATCAATTCCAAGTTCAACCGCATGATGTCTTTCCATGTGCTTGATCATATTGCCGTATCCACCAGAAAATTTGTAGGAAACCCTACAATGGTTGCATACTGCTCTTGAACATTCATCGGTATCATCTAAATGAAAATGAATTTTGAAAACATCCGAGGAACGAGACTTAACTTCTCTTCTCCGTGATTGTGAACCGACACTGGGGCCGCTCTCTTGGGTTGGCATATTTGACATTATGTTCTCAGATGAGTTTGTCATTTTTTGTTTAAGAAATAAGTAAGAAGAATAAGAAAATTGAGAATGATAATAGCTAATTTGTTATTATAAATGAGAGAATTGAGAATAAGAGAATTGTAGGAATTGAGAGAGTTGAGAAATCGGTGTGTTGAAATTAGGGGTGTTCATAGGGTCGGGTCGACCCGCGACCCGACCCGCAACGACCCGACTCGACCCGACTCGGTTGGGTTTATCAATTTTAAAATTCATTTTCGGGTCAACCTGGACCCGACCCGAAATGTCTGGTCGGGTCAAGGGTTTCAGACAAAAAATTGGGTCTGACCCGACCCGACCCGAAGTAAATGATATTATAATTATAATATATATTTTTAATGATACATTTTGACAACTAACAATTATAGTTGAAATAGAAATGTCCTTACTTAGTCTTCAATTGGTCTCTAGTTCGAATTTGAGCTTATTCAATTTTTGAAAATTTTATTTTTTAAACAAAATGTTTATAGTGGGACTCGAACTCTTGATTAGGTAGTTATTAAGTCAAACACTTTGCCAATTCAGCTACTCACTGTTTTGTGAATATTTGTATCAAAAAATATATATATTATATTTACTACATATTATGTTGACCCGACCCGACCCGCAGATTTTGACCCGACCTGACCCGCGTGGGTCAACTTCTCAAATTTCGGATTGCGGGTCGAAGGACCCGACCCGATCGGGTCAAAACAAAAATAAAAAAACCCGACCCGACCCAATCTGTGAACACCCATAGTTGAAATAAGGCAAAAATGCAAAACTCACCCTCTAACTTTCACGTTTTTTCATTTCAGTTCTCTAACTTTCAGTTTTGTCAATTCAGTCCTCTAACTTTCAATTTTTGTCAATTCAGTCCTATGTTACAAATCCGTTAATGCTGCCGTTACTGCTGCCAAAACGACGCCGTTTAACGGAGGACTGAATTGACAAAAATTGAAAGTTAAATGACTGAATTGACAAAACTGAAAGTTAGAGGACTAAAATGAAAAAACGTGAAAGTTAGAGGACTGGATTGACCAAACTAATTTAATATTGTACTACTACTAATAATAATATAAATTGAAAACAAATTCCTATATTAGACAAGTAATTAGTGAGCTAAGTAACAACCCATTCATTTTTTTTAAAAAAAAAAATTCGTATTCATTCAAGAAATAATGATCTGATGAAGGTCGATCCTGAACAAGCATTATCTTCAACATTTTCATGAGACATTAGAGATTATTGTTCAATTACATTAAAATTATATTTATAAATTACATTGTCAAATCAAATATTAAAAATTAAAAAATACATCACTTATATTTGAAATGTAATCTCTAAAATTACATTTTGAAATGTAATTGTTGGAATATAATTTTTTTCTTGTTATCATTAAAATTATATTTATTAATTTTCTTAACAGTTGTAGCCTATTTTCTTTTTCTTTTACTATTTAAAAAAATAAGAAAAAGAAAAATAATTTAATATGGCCTAAATTAAGGTATAAAGATGCAAAACTGACCCTCTAGTTTTCACGTTTTTTCATTTCAGTCCTCTAACTTTCACGTTTTTTCATTTCAGTCCTCTAACTTTCAGTTTTATCAATTCAGTCCTCTAACTTTCAATTTTTGTCAATTCAGTCCTCCGTTAAACGGCGTCGTTTTGACAGCAGTAACGGCAGCAGTAACGGATTTGTAACGGAGGACTGAATTGACAAAAATTGAAAGTTAGAGGACTGAATTGACAAAACTGAAAGTTAGAGGACTGAAATGAAAAAATGTGAAAGTTAGAGGGTGAGTTTTGCATTTTTGCCTTGAAATAATGAAAAAATGACCTATATTTATAGAATTTTAGAATTTTTTGATACCGAAGATGCCCCTAAATATAACTGTTTTATTACCGTTATTAGAGGTATATTAGGAATTATATATTACATTTTTTTTAATGGCCGTTGGCCTTTTTTTTTTTTTTTTTTATTTAGGGCCAGGGAGCCAAACGGCTCCCTGCCCCTTTCCCAACGGCTACTAGCCGTTGGGAGGGTTCCTGTTGGAACCCTACGGTTCCGGTTTCGGAATCGGAACCGGTTGGAACCGGTTCGGTTCCAATTCTGAACCTGAACCGTGGCCGGGTCTACCTAAACCCTTTATAAATTAAAGAAATTTCTTTGTTTGTTAAAAAATTTAATAGTAAAAAATTAATGACCAAACAATGAATATTGAAAGGCCCACTTGCATAGGTAAATATCTTTAGAGACAATGGAGCCGAAATGGACATGCTAATTTAAAATGAGAATTTTCAATTTTTATATATTAATTAATATCAATTTTTATTTAATTAAATCTTAATTGTCTATTAGCATGATAAAAAATTATAAAAAAAATATAGCACAATTTAATTCAAAACTGAATTCAAATTCCTAAACAAATCATAAAAAGGGGGAGAAAGTTAAATTAAATAAAGAAAATATGATACATATTCGAATTTTCATTCTACAAATTTGATAAAACTTTCCTTTCGTATTTTAAAATGAACATCATCTTGAAATTAAATATCAATGTTAATGAATTAGCTTGGAGAAAAAACACTTCAATGAGGAGAAAATTCCAGAATGTGGAGAATATCTGGGTATGTTAGTAAATTTATTTATTCTAATGAGCTTGTGAAGCGGAAAATGGAAATGCAATGTTTGATGAGAGTTTCAGGATTCAGGTGGTAGTGGTGGTGGTGATTATTGGGGAAAGTGGAAAATATCTCTATGGGCTTAACAATGTGGGCTTCAAATCTCATTTGCTATTGGCCCATTATAGAGATCAGTGGCCTATATTAATCCAAAGCTAGCCCATAAATAAAAAGTGTTTTCCGAATGTTTTTATTGGGAACTAGCAAGTAGCAAGTATATATTAGCGAGTTAAAAGGATCGGCATTATTAGAGGTGGAAAAATCCGGATCTGGACTCGGATATTTGGGTATCCTGAATTCGGATTTGGGATCCGTATAAAAATAATTTTTTTTAATTTATTAATTAATATCATGAAAAATTCTAAATTATCACAAATTAAAATTCACTAAAATATATAAAAATTGAAATTCACTAAAATATAATTAAAATTAATCGGATTCATGTAAAAATTATCAATTAACTTCATAAAATTTCCTATATTATATTTATTTTTTTAAATTAACCTGATCCGGACCCGGATCCGTACGAGTCTTTAAAATCAAGACCCTGGTCCGTAAAATATATTGTAGACCCGAGTCTTTCTGGACCCTGGTCATTCCGATTCTTTGGAATTCGGGCCTGATCCAAGTAGAATTGTCACCCTTAGGCATTATGGAGGTTTTAGTAGGGTTGGGCACAGTTTGGTCCGATTCGATATCATTATAAAAAAAATGAAATAATAATTATTCATTTTCTTTAAGTAACTATACAGTTTTTTATTAAAAAAATTATAATTATTTTTAATTGTCGATTCGGTTAGGTACAATTCGTTTTTTTTTTCAAAAATTTAATAATAACAACAAAAAATTACAAAATTAATAATACTCACTGAATCTAACATTTACTTAAATTTTTTTACACTGTAACTCTTCTAATCATCACAACTGTACCAAAAAAGTTTTTCATAAGATATAATCATCGGAAAATTAACAAAATAATAACCAAAGCAAAAAAATCATAAATATTTTATAAAATTAATCATCACTAAATACTAAATAAATTAAATAATATAACAAATATAATTGTAAAATAACAACATAATATAATTAGATTTTTAAAAATTCAATAAATTAAATTATTCAAATAATTCAGTTTAGTTCATTTTTTTAGTTAAAAAATTATTCTAGTTCAATTCGGTTCGGTTTTTTAATTAAAATATCAAACAATTATCTTTGAAAATAAATAAAATTATCACTTTGGTTCGATTTTTTCCGGTTCGGTTCGATTTTTCAGTTTCTATTTTTTTATCCACCCCTAGGTTTTAGGTTTTTTTTAGTGATACGAGATATATACTGAAAAATAGTCCAGTTAGGGTACAATGACATAAAAAATTTTTAATAATGAGATTGTAAACCAATCCCTAAGTATTTCTGTAGTTGATTAAGAATTTCTAATATTATATAAAAGCAACGATACTAGCTATAAATATTGTTCAAATTTTTCTAAAATTGTTCAAATTTTAACTTTAATATGATCGTGACTGATACCACTGAAAAACAATCAGCAAATAACAAAACAAATTATTGATTTTTCTTTCAACATAAAAGTTAAGGCTAACCAAATCTGACCACTGGAGTACCACGAGTCAAAGCATATAAAAATCTAAAGGATGATAAAAGTATACGAATCTTAGGAGAGAAAAATAGATAAAAAAAAAAAAAAATAAATTTAGACTTTATCCATCCTCTTATCCAAAAAAAAATCAAACATTTATTTATCAATAAATTATACACAAAAATTATAAAACAAAAAAAAAAAAAAACAAATTTAATCAATCATATAATAATGTAACAGGAAGGTAAAATAATTGAAGTTGACTCACGTTTTGTTTGAATTACTATCTCAAAATAAAATCATAAGAGAGTAAAAAATGTAGAAGAAGAAAAAAATTACAAAGTAAAGTGTTTTTTTGTTTTGTTTTTTATTTTAATAATAAGGAAGAAATTAAAATAAGAAGGTAAGCAATATTTGAATAATGATTTGTTTAATATTATTTTAATAGTAAAAAACACTAATAAATCGGCACTTGAATGACAACAAGATGGACAAAATTTTGAGAAGGAAAAATAATATTTTTTTCCCAAAATCTAATTAGGACACGTGTCTCAATTGGTCCCTAACTAGCTATGTCCATGACAATTTGCTAATCATGGTTCCAGGATAAAGAATTTCCGTCCTAGCGATAAAAAAATTATCTCATCTTATTTTTTGAAAAATGTACTATTCACGTGGATAATAATATTATACATATGAACACTGTCATCTTGCTTTTATCCCATCTCATTTCGTTAAAATCCCATCTTATTATTGTATTTAAGTGAACACTAATACATTCGCCAGTTTAAACCGACTTTTTTGCTGGCTCATTTTTTTGAGCTAGACAACATTGGCTCAAATTTTTTTTTATTAGCTCGATTTAACAAATAAATTCCAATAGAATTCTATCTAATGTAAACATATAATAATATCAATGAAATAAGTAATTCTTTGGTATAATGAAGGTAGGATTAACATGATATAATTAATAAATTAATAAATCATATGTATGATATAATACTTATTTTAGTTATTTTTTTTAATATTTTAACACGCGTGATAATATATTATTAAATTGTTATATGAATGACGTGATACTTTCGTTTGTATTGCAAATTTTCTCCAAAGACAGGCCAAACTCTTGACCTTAAGCATGTTTCAAGCATTACTATAATAATGTCTCTATATATCCCAATTTTCCATAGAAGTTAATATTACAAAATATTTGGTTATTGTGTTATTACAAAGGACTTTGAACAAACAGTAAACACGGTTGCTACAATAATCAAAGGAAATAATACAACAAGAGAAATAAAAGTAACACAGTCTCGGGACAACTGCAGTGAGCGAATCAGTCCGGGCAGTGACGAACCACGGCAGAAACAGCGGCAATAGAGGAATTACGAGGCTTGTTGATGCGCCAACAATCTACTTAAAACAAATTCGTCCCCTACCGAATGGTGCAGTAGAACGCAAGACGTTTGTTTCCCAGGATGCAACGGAAATAAACGAGAATGAGCACCACCAAAATTGTTTCCAACGAACCACAAAGTGTTTGAACTCTCTAAAAAAAACAGTAAAGAAAACCAAAAATCTATGTTCTTTTTCAAAACGAAAATACACATTGCCACCTTTAAGAAGAAAATAAACATGCCAATAGTCGGAGGCCTTTCAAATGATGTAACCACCCAGTTAATTAATAGAGTTAAATTAACTGTTATAGAACTTCAAGAGCTTGGAAAAAATAAAGAGGCTTGCAAAAGGTGGTTGGGCTGGGCCGGGCCCGCATAATTTGGTCTGACATTCGTGTACGCAGGGCGTGCGGGTGCACACGAGTCAGGCCTGTTCGGATTTTTATTTGCACCCCCCTGCGCGCGCACGTAGAGAGAGCCTCTATCCTTATAACACTTACCCATCTATATATGAGCAATTATATATAAACACAATTTTCCTTTATTAGTTTTCCTATGTGGGACAAACTTATTTCTATTTATTTTCCAACACCAATTGGTGAACTTTGAGCAACAATTTCTCATTCACCCAAGCACCATTTTAAGCATATGAATATACCATTTCGAACTACTCACGGAGGAGTATCCGAATCACTCAAAACCAACCACTAACACGAAGTGGACCATGCTTAAAATTGTACCTCAAAATGCTTACTAGTGAGCATTTTTCCAACAATCCCCCACATGAATGAAATTGGCGAAAAACGTCAAATAAAATTATTTTATAGAAATATTTTATTTTGACCTTGAAGAGTTCAATGTTTCAACACCTGCATATGATAGGTAGGCCTCAGCCTTTGAACCTTCCCTTGTGAAAATATATCTCCTTTACTAGCTGATAGTGGACACGATGTCATTGAACTGTACTGCCGTTCATGTAAATGAAAACATATATCACACAGATATTTTACCTAACACATCTGAGTTCTCATTATTATGTTCATTTTGGCCATGAACATCTACCTGGTTCTGCAAAAGTTTCTAAGAATTGAGCCTCGTATAATTCCCTTTGAAGCGGCCTCAATTCTCTCTCACATAGGTGATTTCTTATTTAAGAGTAGCTCGTGTTACTCTGCTCGGATTCCCGACGCATAAGAATCATTAAAAGCCTTTGTTTAACCTCTTTCCATACGAGCATCACTGTTTCATTTCACCATAGGAATGGACTAGAGGGTAACCCCCACAGTGAACCAATTGTGTCTTTTACGAGTAGGTTGTCCCATTTATGCATGGCAGAAAAGCCCGAAGCCCGGCCCGGCCCGGCAAGCCCTGCCCGGCCCGGGCGGGCTTTGGCCCGGCCCGGGGTAACACGGGCCCGGGCCGGACTTCACCCAAAAAGCCCGGCCCGGCCCGGCCCGGGCTTAAAATATATAATAAATATTTTAATTTATAAAATATATAAATTTTTATAATAATTTTTTATATTTATAATTTTTTGTAATAAAAAAATCGAATCCGGGCTTAAAATAAATAAATATTTTAATTTATAAAATATATATATTTTTATAATAAATTTTTTATATTTATAATTTTTTATAATAAAAAAATCGGATCCGGACTTAAAATATATATATTTATATAATAATTTTTTTATTTATAATTAAAAAATTAGGCCCGGGCCCGACCGGGCCTGCCCGGCCCGGCCCGATGACAGCACGGGCCCGGGCCGGGCTTCGATGAGCCCGGCCCGAGCCCGGCCCGTTGCCATGCATAGTCCCATTGAACCTAGATATTGGGATCTCCAGTCAACAAGGTTGGGTTTTCCTTCGTAATAAAAATTTATCTAATGGGCTTTAGTCCCATTTCCCTCGATGATTTCACAACTAACTCTCTGTTTAACCCTTGGTTAGCGGATCCGCAATGTTATCCTTTGACTTTACATAGTCAATCAAAATAACTCCAGTAGAGAGTAATTGTCTAACGGTATTGTGTCTACGACGAATATGTCTTAACTTACCATTATACATATTGTTATGTGCCCTTCCAATTGCAGATTGACTATCACAATGAATGCAAATTACTGGCACTGCCTTAGGCCAACTTGGAATATCCTCTAGAAAATTTCGTAGCCATTCTGCTTTTTCAGCACACTTATCTAATACAATGAATTCTGATTCCATTGTAGATTTGTCTATCACAGTCTGTTTGGAGGATTTCCATGATATAGCTGCACCTGCTAGTGTAAACACATAGCCACTGGTATACTTTGAGTCTTTCATATCAGATATCCAGTTTACATCACTGTATCCTTCGATTACGGCTGGATATCTATGATAGTGCAACCCATAATTACGAGTAAAACGTAGGTACCTGAGTATTCTCACTATTACTTTCCAGTGAACAACCCCTGTATTACTCATATATATGCTGAGCTTATTTACTGTACATGCTATATCAGGCCTTGTACAACTCGATAAATACATCAGACTCCCGATCACTCTAGAGTATTCTACTTGAGATATACCCTCTCCCCTATTCTTTGATAGATGTAGACTCACATCTAAAGGAGTTCTAGCCACAACAGAATAATCATTGTTGAATTTGTTGGTGTTTGCTAAGGTCCCAAGATCATAAACAAACATGAAACAAGTGTGAATACAAATCAACGAAGTTGCGGAATACTCACATCGATCGGTTGAGCGACGCATCAACGAACAAAACGAATTCTGCTCACTGTGAAGCTAACGGCAGTGGCTGAAACAGCCCACTGTTTTTGGCTCGGCTTTGGTCATTCGTCAAGCTCCAAGCTTCGTCGAATGATTCCCGGCTCATGGGTGGACTTCCCTATCACCTTCGCATGACTTCGTAGTGTGCTAGCACTCCCGATTTTGCTAAAAAATTGAGACTCTAAGCTTCCATTTTCTCCTTGTCACTCGGCAATTTACTGCCAAAACAGAAGGAAAAATGAGCCCCAAGGGCGTGAGAGAAGAAAGAAATTTGGAGAGAAGAGTTGTGAGAGAGAGATGGAAAAAGTGTAAATCATAATTGATTTCTAAAATCCATTTACCATATACCACTTTTGATTTACAAAAAGTCAAGCAATTAAATGCTTTCCATCAACTCCCATCAATCCATCAATCTATCAAATCAAGTGACAAGTTGTCACATCACTCAAAGTGACTAATGATTTGACGCTTGATGCGACTAGCGATTTGACACTTGATTTGACTTACGTGCCACACTCGAATTCGAAATGCGAATGCGCTCGCAAATAATCTCGGGCTCGGGTTCGCTAATTCCAAATTAATGAATTTTCCGTTAAGTCGTAATTAAATGATTACGCCTAGCGAAATCACTATTCACGTCGCTAATGAATTAATTCTAAATTAATTCGTTCGCCCAAATTAAAATCTAATTTTAATTCCGCGTCGAAATCTAATTTCGTTTAATATATCAAATGTATTAATTTATCAATTAATTCCAAATTAATCGTTATCTCTCTTTAATTGATATTTTATCCCAGATAAAATATCTCCGCAATTAATCCCAGATTAATTTTCTCTCTTTTCTAATTAATCCCAGATTAATTTAGAGTACGAGTCATACGTCATCGGTGAATCTTTGGGAAGCGACCCATGAGATCCCCGGATATGTTAGCAGTAAATTCGGTCGTCGGACTATCCGAACACGTAAGTACCTCGTACTACGTTTATACCGATTTACAAGACAAGGTTGGCTTCTAGCAAAGCTCCATGCCTACCCAATTCTCCAGAAATATCCTTACACAAATAAATGATCTATATCAGACGTAGTATACGTAGTATTGTGTATGTCGATCCAGTATCGGATGATCACGTGCTAGGCCTGGGGCTGGAATTGTGTCTATCCCGTACGAAGCACATGTCGGATGTCTGGTAACTAGTCTCTATAATCGGATAAACCTGACCTTGTCATTTTATCCCGATGACTGCAGTACTTAAGAGTACTAGTACCGTATCCTACGCGACCATCATCTCCATATGACTGGAGTGACACTTCCGTCTTGACATCACACCCAACACATTACGATTCTCAATATACCCAACATAGGCGTACACAGAACCTGTTAAAGCCCTGGACGACCGCAACCAAAGTATATTGATTGTCGCAAGTATTAGCGGTGCAAGTCTCAGGTTAAGACCAAATACACCTACCCTGATTTCAGACTTCCATAGACACATAGTCATACTACCAATGGAATTCCGAGGGGGTCTATCCAGAGCGAAGCTGTTTCCCGTACCATCGGTACAACACAACCTCATATTACACTTGCATGATTATCCTATACCCAAATATATGAGAACTATCCCGTTGTGCCCTCACAACGCGCACAAGTGTAATACTAGTCTTTTACGTATTTATCGATGTCCAATCTCGATAATACTCTGACTAGGGATATTTAATGATTTATCCTTCGTGGATTGATACTGTCTCATATCATTCTCAATCCAGGAATAAATCACAGGGACCTCCTATCATTTATACATCTAGGTGATCTAATCACAAATGATAAGAGTGCAATCTCCTTTGTCACATAGTTAATTTGTACAACAACACCATGATCTGTACAAATAGTGACGCTATGAGTCATAATTATCCAACAATCTCCCACTTGGCCTATAGCCAGTCACTCGAGTGTCTTACACCCGAACTATGTACGGTTGGCTCAAATTGCTGAGAAAAGTCTTTCGTCAGTGGATTTGCATGATTATCGTCTGATACGATTTATACGATCATCACATCGCCACGATGTATAATCCGAACGAAACAGATAAATAGTCGAAGTATGTATCTGGATCGTTGATGAGACCATTAATTCTTTAGCATGTGCTGACGCCTAGCTCAGCAGCTAAAAGAATTATATCTAATCTAATTAGAATTGTTATCGACCCAAATGGCTTCTATTGCTGCCTCAGCTGCAGCAATAACCCGTATTTGTTGTTTATTCGGTAACAGTATCTTACTTGGAAGATTTCCAGCTCACTGTTCCGTTATTCAAACTGTATAGTACCGTTTGGGACTTATAGTCGCTTTTATCGGTTTAGGAAACTTGCAGTAGTGATCCCAGTCACTTCAAGTTCTCATTCTCCACAGATTAAGACAACATCCTTAGTTCTCTAAGATACTAACGGATGTTCTTAACATTAATCCAGTGACTATCACTTGGATTGGCCTGTTTGTGAATCCATATGCTCAAAGCGTATGAGACACCAGGTCGCGTACATTTTCAATGTACGAGTTCTCGGAGAGTTTTATCGAAAGCCAAGCTTTCACCGATTGTTATTTGGGAATATCATTTCTAAGAAATGACAATGGCCGGCGTAAACACACACGTATAACGCAAGCACACGTATCGTTCAAGTAGTATAAAAATATCGATCCCACGATGACTTAATTTCTACTATTGTTATTAATAATTGATACTATTTATTTACAAATATCTAATTGAGGGTGAAGAGAATGATTGTTTGATTGGTTGAAAGTGGTTTTACAAAATAAATAAATAAATAAAAAGACAAAAGAAAATACTAAGAAAAATAACAAAAGACACAAAGATCTAGGGTTGTGAATCATTCTAATATCATTTAAATGATGAAGTGGTTATTTTATGTTTGTGTAATAAATCAGTTTATTAACCTGGAACACTAAATTATGCAAAAGCCTCTGTCGATGGTCAGACGCAAATACCTAGTTTAACCCAATTGAACCATATGTCTATGTCAACCAAATTATCTGGATTCATTAAGTTTAAGTTCCAATTATGGCTACCCCCGCCCGACAGGTATATTCCTATCCTGTAAGGAAATCTATTAAATGGTTATCTATCCTCAAGGAAGATCGTGGGCTATTAAGTCTAAGCCTGAAACCTAAAATTCCTATGTCTAGTTCATTTTAGATTTACCACATCAATCTTATTGGTGATCAGACAACAAGAAGCATTAAGCTTAAGACTTAATAAGTAAACCTTTAAATTACCCAAACTATAAAATAACCCCTTATAAACCGGTGATATTAGAATTCATCACAACCCCAGATAACTAACACATAACTAGGGCTAGTAAAAACTTAAAAGTAAAAGACATAAAGTAAAAGCTGAGAAGTAAATTACAATAAAATGCTAAGGTAAAAGGAATTACTTTTACTATTACTAATTTAGATATCTCCCATAAAATAATATATAAACTTGTGATAATATTACCAACCGACCAGTCTGGCGGTATTCTGATTAAGTCAAATTAAGTCCAACCAGCCATAAAGGCGGAACCAAAATTAAATTACCAACCGACCAATCTGGCGGTATCCTTGATTAGTCAGGTTTAAACCAGATTAAAATTAATTTACCAACCGACCAATTTAGCGGTATCCTTTTTAAATCAATATTTTAAATAGTGAATATATTATTTTTAAGGGAGATTAATCTAAATAGTAACAGTAAAAGAATTACCTTTCACCATAGCTGGGGAAGTTACCTTCTCATGGTAAATAGTAAAAACTGTAAAAAGTAAAAAGTAAAAATTAAATTACTATTATTACAAAACGTAAATAAAATTATTTACAAAACTAAAAAATAAATACTAAAAACTAAAAACTAAAAGAATCTAGAGAGACAAACTCTCTCTTTAGATGGAATAGAAGAGAGAGAATGGTACATTCAATTTTGAAATCTCGAGCTCAATTTATAGGCGCGGGTAGGCTTCGGGCGTCGCGACGCCAAGGGCTTCAGCGTCGCGACGCTGGAACAGTGAGGCGTGGCACAATGACAGCTTGACACGTGGCGATTCGGATAAGAGGATAAGGCGACACGTGGCGAGGCGGCTAAGAGCTCAATTATTATGCTGACGTGGCGGTGACGTGGCAAGGCGGCTGAGATCAATTGTCGGCACCATAAGATTGCGACACGTGTTATGGCGTGATTGGCTAATGATGACGTGGCATGTTGACTCGGTTGACCTACTGACGTGGATGATGACTTGGCATGACGCGTGGCAGAGTTGACTCGTTGACCGGATGATGTGGCGACACGTTGGATGACACGTGGCATACGTGGAAATAGTAATTGTCGGCAACGTAGGATGATGACACGTGTCAAGGCGCATGTTAGCATATCGGCTGTGATGGTGACACGTGGAACGACGTATTTTAGCAAAGTCAAACTTCTCAAATTCTGACACGTTGACCCGACGCATGTTAGCAGATTCGGCGCATGCTGGGAGTCGCGACGCTGATGTGCTGGGCATCGCGACGCGGGAATTACCAAAAATACCATTTTCGTCCAATTTTTACTGTTTTGCCCAAAATCACCTCTAGAATGTCCTGAAACTTTATTTATTTACAAAATAACACAAAACACATCAAAATATTCACAAAACTCAAGAAACTATACAAAATATTAGGTTAAATGAGTGAGAAATAGTGATAGATTTACCACTTATCGCACCCCCAAACCTAACATTTTGCTAGTCCTCGAGCAAAACATAGAATAAAATAACATAATTAAAATTTAACTAAGCCACTTTTGTAGGGATCACGGATGCATTTAGCATATGCAACAAGCCTTTAAACCCCTAGGTGTCCCTAGTGGACGAGTTGTAGTCTCGTGAGGGTTACAGCAATGATACCCACAAACATTTTACAAAAGTAAAAAGGTAGTAAAACTAATGCACACAAAAGCAAAAAGACAAGCGAAAAGAGAATAAAAGTTGTTAGTGACTAATCAGGTGAAACTTCTACTTCAAGTTACTAGTTGTTTTGTTTCTTTCTAAATTACCGAATAAGTAAATTCTCCGATTATTTTTACCATTCTCCATATACACAGCCAACAAGATATTAAACAACTCATTTTTGGCCACAACAGTCATAAGTGCAGTTGATAAGAGAGTAATATTTTTGTCCTAAAATTCCATCAGATTTCACACCTTTTTGCAGCAATGGAATAAATTTTTCTGATTTTTTTCTTTGATTTTTCTGAATTTTGACTTTTTATTTATATACAATACCTTCCGTCTATGTAGCGAGCTTTGGGTCGGTGACTCCCAAACCAGTTGGCTTTAGGGCACCAGATGTTAAGACACCTCTACGGACTTAATTACCCAGACTTCAGATATAAATATATTTTTTGTAGCATCTTCATTCCATGTAGCGAGCTTTGGGCCAGTGACTCCCAAACCAGTTGGTTTTAGGGCACTAGGTGTTAAAACACCCTTACAGACTTAATAACCCGGATCTTAGATACTTTATTTTTTTGTACATCAGAATTGTTTTTTTTACTCCACTGCTTTTTGAGATGCTTCCTCCAATTGAACTAGAGCACTGAATATTACAAACTTTTCAATTTTATCTCATGTCTGTATGTCACTATGTATGTTGATAATACCTGCAAACTGAGCATATGAAGATCCATTTTAGTCAGTATTATGGAGAATTCACAAATTAAATAATTTAAAAGGAGATAAACAAAAATTAACTTGTTTCGAAATAGGTTTGAGATACGTCTCAGGAGTGGAAACTCCTTACTCAGCTATCTCTTACCAATTTCACATTTTTAGTCAAAATAAAAACAAAAACACAAAATCTTTTTGTAATTTTTGAAAATTTTTCAATTTTTTTGTATTTTTCGAAAAATTTTGGACTAAAAATAAAAATAACACACAAACTAAAAACAAGGTACTAATTAACTAATTCCCTCCCCCAAACCTAAATGAGACATTGTCCTCAATGTCTTAAATAGTAGAAGAAGAGTTTAGAAGGTCGTAACTGGTTAGCTGAAATTTTACAGGAAAAATTACTGATTAAGATTTATGCCCAAATTACGGTTCTTACCACGATCGCTATTTGGCCACTTTTTTAAATTTTGGCAGAATCTCCTCTGAATTTTTGATTATCCAACACAACTTAAATCTATCAAATACCCCAATTCAACTCTTCGCCCCCACGACTACGAATCAAAAAATCAATCAACACTTCCACAACTCAAATCACATAACCAATCATCCAAATTTTCAATCTACCAAATCAATTTTACTAAATCAAAAATTTTTTTAATCAATTTTACCGTCAATTCCAGATTTGGCAATGGAGGATACATATCGGCTTGGACTTGGGTTGATTTGCTGCTTCTCGGTTTTGGTTGTGGGTTGGGTCTCGGCAGTGGGTTGGCAGTGGTGGCTTGGATCTGTTTTGGTGATGTCTCGGTTCCGGTTTTGGGTGTTGGCTTCACGGGTTGGTCGGTTGCAGTGCTGGTGAGACACGGCAGTGGCTTGGCGGATTGGCTTGCGGTGGTCGAGGGTGGTGGACGGTTTGGCTTGGCGATGGTTGCGGCTGTGGATTTCGGTCAAAGGCTCACAGTGGGGATGGATCTTGGTCGAAGGTTGGAAGCTCGGCCATGGGTCTCGGCTCTGTTGGTTCTCGGTGATGAGGCTCACGGCAAAATGTGGAGATGGTTTCGGTTTCGACGGTGGTGGCTAAGACTCGGCGAAGGAAGGGCTCGGTCACGGTGATGAAGGTAGTGGCTCGGTCACGACAAGGGTGGCTCGCGGTGGTGTTGATTCGGTCTCAGCAGTGTAGATCTTGGTTTGATGGTGGTTGGCTTTGGTTGAGAGAAAATGGTGAGATCTGTGAGGGAAATGGGTTCTGTTCTCGGCGGCTGCTGTTTTTGGGCCTGCAATCGATCCAGTGTCACGACGCTGAAATTTTCCTAGCGTCGCGACGCTAGAAATATATATATATATATTTTTTGGCAAAACCATGTCTTGCGACGGATAAATCCATAGGGACGCGTCCCAAGAGCTGACTCATTACTCGGCCGTCTCTTCTGGATTGACTTTATATCTTTGTGATTTTGTCAAATTTTTATTTTGAAAATTCCCGCTTGCACTGGCTTGCTTTGTCCTGAAAAATTCCGTTTTTATTTTTCCTGTAAAACTAACACACAAAATTAAAAAGTTCACACAAAATATGAAAACAAATTACAACAAATTACATGGGTTGCCTCCCTGCTAGCGCTAAATTTTTCGTCTTCAGCCAGACGTGACTGAAATCCATCTGTTAAGGAGGTTTCAATGTCGTTTTGGATGTCTGATTAAAGACAATCCCATGAGCGTTGCTTTTGAATGGTCTCTTCCAACAATAAAGTGGCAAACAGAGTTTTGTCTCATTCAGTGCTTGTGCCACCTTTTTTATCTTTGTTGCTCCAGTGGTTCCTGAAAAGAAAGAATGAAAATCAGGAGGTCTCGTATGGTGCTTGACTTGGAATGGGAGTTCCATTCTATCAAGCTTATGGGCGATATCTTTGATTTGTACTCCCCAAAACAGCGATGTTTCTCATGAATGCTCTGGATCTTTATTAAGGTCAGACATTTGCTCCTCTATTTGATCTGCTTCTTGTTCCACCTGAGGATGAAAAGATGTGTCTGACATTAGGTCTTCATCCTCTGATCTGAGTAAAATGATTGGCTCAAGTAGATCTTCTTCAAACATTTGTGCAATGGAATCTCCAAGATCTTCATTTTGAGGATACAAAATTTCATCCTCTGGTTGTTGATACCTCTTAGCCTCCTCCTCTGTTGAAGTGTCATTGTGAAATGCTTGGTACTCGAAGGTTTCATCTGAAAATGACCCTTGAGGTATGTGGCTCTGGTTCTCTGTTAATTGTCTGATCTGCTCAGTTATTCTCTGAATGGATTCTGTTTGACTCTGAATACTTTTGAGTTGATTCTGGAATGTTTCAAGCATTGTATCCATCTTTTCATCTCGTTTCTTGAACACATTTTTGAACATGTCAATCATCTGATCTTTTTCTGATTGTTCTGATTGTTGATGAAGATCATTGTAGGTGGGTGGTGGATAAGATGGAAAATATGGTTATGTGAAATGTGCTGGCTCGTTATACCATGAAGGATCTTGATAGCTCTGCCACCCTGGATGGTAGTTGTATTCGCAATAATCTCTAGGGTGGTTACCATTACATATATCACATCTCTCATTGCATTCTGATGAGCAAATGTAGTATTACTTGGTTCTGGCATCCAGTGATAGTCGTTGGGCTGGACAACAGGCCTCAGAAAACCGAACTGTTGCTCCCAGATTTTGGGTGTATCTTCTAGTAAAGCTCGTGATCTTTCAATCTCCCAGTAGTGTTCCATTTTTTCAATCACCTGAAAACAAAAGAAAGGGATAAAAATTACAGATAAAAATAAAGAAAATTAGATACAAGTAAATTAGATAGCTTCAAAATTAATAACTCAAGAAAAATAAGTCCCCGGCAACGGCGCCAAAAACTTGACCGGCGTAAAGACACACGTATAACGCAAGCGCACGTATCGTTCAAGTAGTATAAAAATATCGATCCCACGAGGACTTAATTTCTAATGTTGTTATTAATAATTGATACTATTTATTTACAAATATCTAATTGAGGGTGAAGAGAATGATTGTTTGATTGGTTGAAAGTGGTTTTACAAAATAAATAAATAAATAAAAAGACAAAAGAAAATACTAAGGAAAATAACAAAAAGACACAAAGATCTAGGGTTGTGAATCATTCTAATATCATTTAAATGATGAAATGGTTATTTTATGTTTGTGTAATAAATCAGTTATTAACCTGGAACACTAAATTATGCAAAAGCCTCTGTCAATGGTTAGAAGCAAATACCCAGTTTAACCCAATTGAACCATATGTCTATGTCAACCAAATTATCTGGATTCATTAAGTTTAAGTTCCAATTATGGCTACCCCCGCCCGACAGGTATATTCCTATCCTGTAAGGAAATCTATTAAAGGGTTATCTATCCTCAAGGAAGATCGTGAGCTATTAAGTCTAAGGCTGAAACCTAAAATCCCTATGTCTAGTTCATTTTAGATTTACCACATCAATCTTATTGGTGATCAGACAACAAGAAGCATTAAGCTTAAGACTTAATAAGTAAACCTTTAAATTACCCAAACTATAAAATAACCCCTTATAAACCGGTGATATTAGAATTCATCACAACCCCAGATAACTAACACATAACTAGGGCTAGTAAAAACTTAAAAGTAAAAGACATAAAGTAAAAGCTGAGAAGTAAATTACAATAAAATGCTAAGGTAAAATGAATTACTTTTACTAATACTAATTTAGATATCTCCCATAAAATAATATATAAACTTGTGATAATATTACCAACCGACCAGTCTGGCGGTATCCTGATTAAGTCAAATTAAGTCCAACCAGCCATAAAGGCGGAACCAAAATTAAATTACCAATCGACCAATCTGGCGGTATCCTTGATTAGTCAGGTTTAAACCAGATTAAAATTAATTTACCAACCGACCAATTTAGCGGTATCCTTTTTAAATCAATATTTTAAATAGTGAATATATTATTTTTAAGGGAGATTAATCTAAATAGTAACAGTAAAAGAATTACCTTTCACCCTAGCTGGGGAAGTTACCTTCTCATGGTAAATAATAAAAACTGTAAAAAGTAAAAATTAAATTACTATTATTACAAAACGTAATTAAAATTATTTACAAAACTAAAAATTAAAAACTAAAAAACTAAAAACTAAAAGAATCTAGAAAGACAAACTCTCTCTTTAGATGGAATAGAAGAGAGAGAATGGTACATTCAATTCTGAAATCTCGAGCTCAATTTATAGGCGTGGGTAGGCTTCGGGCGTCGCGACGCCAAGGGCTTCAGCGTCGCGACGCTGGAACAGTGAGGCGTGGCACAATGATAGCTTGACACGTGGCGATTCAGATAAGAGGATAAGGCGACACGTGGCGAGGCGGCTAAGAGCTCAATTATTATGCTGACGTGGCGGTGACGTGGCAAGGCGGCTGAGATCAATTGTCGGCACCATAAGATTGCGACACGTGTCATGGCGTGATTGGCTAATGATGACGTGGCATGTTGACTCGGTTGACCTGCTGACGTGGATGATGACTTGGCATGACGCGTGGCAGAGTTGACTCGTTGACCGGATGATGTGGCGACACGTTGGATGACACGTGGCATATGTGGAAATAGTAATTGTCGGCACCGTAGGATGATGACACGTGTCAAGGCGCATGTTAGCATATCGGCTGTGATGGTGACACGTGGAACGGCGCATTTTAGCAAAGTCAAACTTCTCAAATTCTGACACGTTGACCCGACGCATGTTAGCAGATTCGGCGCATGCTGGGCGTCGCGACGCGGGAAATTACCAAAAATGCCATTTTCCTCCAATTTTTACTGTTTTGCCCCAAATCACCTCCAGAATGTCCTAAAACTTTATTTATCTACAAAATAACACAAAACACATCAAAATATTCACAAAACTCAAGAAACTATACAAAATATTAGGTTAAATGAGTGGGAAATAGTGATAGATTTACCACTTATCAGACATGTCATCATTATTTATAGGACAGCCACTGTCAGTGCGCTCCCACTAACCTTCTTATATACACAAGAATCATTTCGTTTTGAATTAAATTATAAACTATTATGATTACATCAAAACGATAATTCCAATAACCCAATGCTTGCTTCAATCCAAACATGGATCGAATAACCCGCAAACCTTGTTTACTAGTTTTTGTACGACAAAACCGACTGGATGTTATAAACATCCTCTTAAAGGTTTCCTTTTCAGGAAAGCGATTTTCTCATTCAGCTGACATATTTCATAAATGAAACATGCAGCGTTAGCAAGCATTATCGAAATGGATTTACCGTGGCAACAGGTAACAGGTTGAATCGTAATCAACACAATGTTGATAACGATACCTTTCCGCTAAAAGCCTAGCTTTATTCGTTGGTATGTTGCCATCCATGTATGTCTTCCTTGAAGACTTATATGTACCAATAGGCACAATGCCTTGCTGTACATCAACTAGTATCCAAACTTGTTGATATACATGGAATCCATTTCGGATGTCATGGCACTTTGCCATAATAGGGAGTCGATACCTTGTATCACTTCCTCATACGTAGTCAGTTGGTATTCCTCAATAAGATAGACATCTTTATGAGGTGAGATCAGAAACTCATACCCCATGTTGTTTTCTGACTCTCTCCGACATACGTGGTTCTTGTGTATTCGAAGATTATGGTATAGTTTCATCCTTGATGAACTATTTGTGTTCCATTAAGGATTCGGTGTCTAAAACAGTATCACTCTGATTTTCATCGAGTTTTACTATCCTCCCACTTACCACTGCATATCGGTATTCCTCTTAGGAAAACCGCATGGTGAGCAACAACTACATTGTTCTCTGGTGAGATGTATAAGTACTATACTTTGATATCCATAGGATAACCTACAATTGGCACTTATCCAATTTGGGTTTTAGTTTGGTATCATCCAAACATATGCCTAGCATTCCCAAATTATCAGGAATGTGAAACCCGGTTTCTTTCTCGTTCATATCTAATATGAAATTTGTCAAACATATTATTATGGAACCTTATTCAAAATAAGTTCTGTACTGTTTAAAGCTTATCCATTGAAGGAAATGGTAGCTCAGAGCGACTCATGATTAACCTTATCATGTCCAACAAGATTCGGTTACTCTATTCGGACACACCGTCATGATGACGTGTTCCGGGAGGAGTCCTCATTGAAAGAATACTATACTCTTTCAAGTATATTAGAAACTTATTGCTTAAGTATTTTCATTATGGTCTTACCATGACGGTTTTATACTTTAGCCGATCTGTTTGTCTATTTCGTGTCGAAACTTTAAAAGTTTCCGATTTGTGTTTCTAAAGAAACACATAACCATAACGCGATGCCACATCCGTAAAGGTCACGAAATATTCATATCCACCTCTAGCCTAGCTAGACATGGGCCCACTTGCTTCACTATGAACTAGGGCTAACAGATCAGTGGCATTTGCACTTTTACCAAGTAAATAGTGTTATAGACATTTTGCCTAATAAACTAGATTCGTAGACTTTATTTGATTGGGATCAAATCAGTCATAGTACCCACTCTTCGAAAGTGTGGATATACGAGTCTTGGTTAATTGTGTCCCAGACAACAATGCCACAATATTTTCTCTTGATCAAATCAGTTTGAGCTATTTGTTTGTCATGTTATATGTTTGAGATTTATTTATATTCAAAATATAAATTCTGTTATTCACATCTAATGTGTTTATCTCAATATCATCTTTATATAATAAAACACTTTAGTGTTCTAGAATATAAAGGTAACCCACAGTGGGTTAAACACTGATATATAGATAATGTTTATAGTCAAACTAGTTACATTATAACAGTTTCCTAATTTAGGTACACACCCGAAGGTAGTTTCTAAAATTGGGTATCTACGGTTATAACAGCAACTTTCGTCCCGTTTCTAATTCGCAAATTAATCTCTATTGAAGTCAGCATCCTGTTCATAACAGATTCTGAACATCAATACATATATTTTATGTACCACACTAAGTATTTAAAATCCAATTTTAATACTAGTCGTGAACATAATGTTGACAAACATATTTGAAGTCAGAGCCTTGCTCGTCTTCAATTCCTTCATGTCTGATTATAAAGGTAAACCCACAGTGGGTTAAACACTGATATAGAGATAATGTTTATTGTCAAACTAGTTACATTATAACAGTTTCCTAATTTAGGTACACACCCGAAGGTAGTTTCTAAAATTGGGTATCTACGGTTATAACAGCAACTTTCGTCCTGTTTCCAATCCGCAAATTAATCTCTATTGAAGTCAGCATCCTGTTCATAACAGATTCTGAACATCAATACATATATTTTATGTACCACACTAAATATTTAAAATCCAATTTTAATACTAGTCGTGAACATAATGTTGACAAACATATTTGAAGTCAGAGCCTTGCTCGTCTTCAATTCCTTCATGTCTGATTTGTCCAAACGACAGTCACGCTTCCGCGTTCCCGTTTGCCACAATTAAGGCAGACGTTTTGGGATATGTCATTTTTCTTCCTAGAAGATTATAATGATTTTGCCTTTGCCATTTTCAATACTCCAGAAGCCTTTGGCCTAGCCTTGGCTGACTAGAATATCGAAGTAAGGTGCGCCTTGAGCTTCTTGCCTAATTGCAAAGTTTGACTTTATCTCCTTGAGAATAGTCATTAACTCTCCAAGAGTTATTTATTGTAATTTTAGTACTTCTAAAATCTAAGTATAGATTTATGAAGATCCTTCAATTTCTTTATCATACTTTAAGGATCTAATCCTTAGTTCTGATTTAGAAATTAAGGAGTCTACTGCGACAAGTATAAATGGATTAAGCACTAAAGTTATCATCACATAAATCTTCCAAAGATTATGCTCGACTATTTGCTTAACTCCTGGCTTTAGGCATAATATGTTATTTTATCAAATAAAGTAACTTATTATTTTCCAGGACCATCCTGAAATTTATTCCCAATTTGAAAATTAAACCATTTAAATACATTTTCCCTAGGATTATGTTTTAAGTGTCAATCTTTCAATTTTATCTTGATTTTAATAGTCCAACTATTTAATCAACGATTTCGGTACTAATTATTATAATGATTACAATAGTCCAACTATTTAATCAACTATAATTTTAATAGATTAAAATCAATTATATTGATTACTATAATCCAATTATAAAATCAACTATAAATGAATTGTTTGAATATAGTCCAACTATTAATTAAAACAACGTTTAAATATTAGTCCAACTAACATTTAATTTATTTGACGAATGATATTTGTTTTGAGTGCGTATGGCAAGTAATTAAATGAATATTGCAAATTCAATTCTTGCCTCCCACTATTTTTCGGCAAGCCTCTAACCCTCTGTCGAGTACTCGGGAAACCGTGTTTCCTAGCGGGCTAGGATCCCGTTAAATATCACACAATCTTGACTTTGGCCAACAAATTGTATGTTAATTAACTAGGTAAATCTCTAAGATCAATTGGATCCAATCCAATTCCTAGATCCAGTAGGGGGACGTCCAAGTCCGAAACATATATCTTATATATGCCAATACATCCAATGTATTACCTAACCTTTTTCCTCTGAATCAACTAAGCCTTGGCTTTGGCACAACAAACTTAGTGATCCCAGTTAAGCGCGACCCATTGACCATGGAAAGCTTCGTAATCAATGTCGATGGACAAGAAGTGGTCTTGAATTTGGCCAACAAACCACAACTTGGACAAGACACCAATATGGAACAAAGCTCTCGTGATTCAAACACATCCTCGACGGACAAAGGCCTTGACTTTGGCCAACAAGCCAATGCCAGTCTTGGATCTTGAGTAAGAATCACTCAATGGAAGGAAAAACGCTTAATATTTAACGAGGGTTTTTCGAGTGCAAATTGGCAACCAATTTATTATCTTTGTTAAGGTCTCATCATCATACACCCTTAAACATGCATTCTAAACACATAATAAAGCGCGTATGTGAAATAATAATGATATGCGGATGGATACTTAACACATTGTTCCTAGAACAAATCTCTCTCTTTCCTCTCTCTCCCGCTAGCACAAGTATTACTTCTACCCGTTACATAACACTTATAAAGAAATCTCATTTATATTGAGGGGAATAGGTGAGAAGAGAAATACAAAGAGTATGGAGGTAATAGGCTGGACACGCATGTCCAATTAATAAATTCCAAATTTATTACAACAATTTCTAAAATTGCCCCACCCATCTAATATCCATCCGATATACATTATTCATGCATCACAACCATGTATTCACACAAGCATGTTATCAATCAATCTAATCAAATTAATTAATCTGATAATTAGTGATCATCCAATGTTCAAACAACGATTTGATTTTGCGCGAGTCAAACTCGTCTTTGCGAATAAGTACTCAAAGTACGAATTCTTGAATTAAATTAAACTACAAAATTAAATCCAATTCAATTTGTATTTAATACTAATTCGCCATTTAATTCCAAATTAAATATTACACTTTATTAACGAACCTATATGACTTAAATTCCAAATTTAATCGTGACGGGTCTCAAAGCCCGATTAACGTCCAACGTTAATTTAATTAAAGTCCAATGGGCTTTTAATTAATTTCTTAAGGCGTGGACTTTTGGTCAACTCGGGTCAAACCGAATAACCAAAATCCAATCCGGGAGTTACCCCATAAGCCCAGAAATCAATTTAGGCTCATTAGACCCAATTAAACTTTAAAGGTCCATTACTCGTATTTGGGCTTTATGGATGCGGTTTTGGGCCCAATTGGATCCAATCCATTTGGCCTAAACCGAACTTGGTACAACCAAGCCCAATAAGCCCAATAACAACTTAACAAGCCCAAATCCAATTTTAAGCCTAAATAATTTAATTCAAAAAATTCCAAATTTCTCAATTAAATTACATAAAGTGTATAACACAATTAATTTCCCAATTAACATTTCCAAAACACCAATTAGCCTAATTAATCATGCTTAATTACATCAATTAGTGTCCAACACATTTTGATCAAAATCAAACCCAATAACATGCATATAGCTCTCGGCAATTGTAGGGAATTGTGTTCGATTCGGTTTCAATCCAATTAAATCCACAATCGACATTAAATCAACATTCCCGAATGATTCCAATTCATTAAATGAACAAAAAATCAAAAAATTCCAAGATAATTAGGGCTCAAGGCATTCGGCCAACACAAAGAATTTGGGGAAAAATGTTCCAAACATTATTTCTTGAAATTGATCCAATCAATCATCAATTAAACATACTTTAAGCATACCAATTCATCCAATTTCATTAATTCATGCTCAAACACATTTTACCCAAATTTTAACCCTAAGTCAATTTCATGCTTTAACCTTGCTCTGATACCATTGTTAGTGTTTGCTAAGATCCCAAGATCATAAACAAATATGAAACAAGTGCGAATACAAATCAACGAAGTTGCGGAATACTCACATCGATCGGTTGAGCGACGCGGCAACGAACAAAACGAATTTTGCTCACTGTGAAGCTCACGGCAGTGGCTGAAACAGCCCACTATTTTTGGCTCGGCTTTGGTCCTTCTTCAAGCTCCAAGCTTCGTCGAATGATTCCCGGCTCATGGGTGGACTTCCCTATCACCTTCGCATGACTTCGTAGTGTGCTAGCACTCCCGATTTTGCCACAAAATCGCGACTCTAAGCTTCCCTTTTCTCCTTGTCACTCGGCAGTTTACTGCCAAAACAGAAGGAAAAATGAGCCCCAAGGGCGTGAGAGAAGAAAGAAATTTGGAGAGAAGAGTTGTGAGAGAGAGATGGAAAAAGTGTAAATCATAATTGATTTCTAAAATCCATTTACCATATACCACTTTTGATTTAGAAGAAGTCAAGCAATTAAATGCTTTCCATCAACTCCCATCAATCCATCAATCTATCAAATCAAGTGACAAGTTGTCACATCACTCAAAGTGACTAATGATTTGATGCTTGATGCGACTAGCGATTTGACGCTTAATTTGACTTGCGTGCCACACTCGAATTCGAAATGTGAATGCGCTCGCAAATAATCTCGGGCTCGGGTTCACTAATTCCAAATTAACAAATTTTCTGTTGCGTCGTAATTAAATGATTACGCCTAGCGAAATCACTATTCACGTCGCTAAAGAATTAATTCTAAATTAATTCGTTCGCCCAAATTAAAATCTAATTTTAATTCAGCGTCGAAATCTATTTTCGTTTAATGTATCAAATATATTAATATATCGATTAATTCCAAATTAATCGTTATCTCTCTTTAATTTATATTTTATCCCAGAGAAAATATCTCCGCAATTAATCACAGATTAATTTTCTCTCTCTTCTAATTAATCCCAGATTAATTTAGAGTGCGAGTCATACGTCATCGGTGAATCTTTGGGAAGCGACCCATGAGATCCCCGGATATGTTGGCAGTAAATTCGGTCGTCGGACTATCCGAACACGTAAGTACCTCGTACTACGTTTATACCGATTTATAAGACAAGGTTGGCTTTTAGCAAAGCGCCATGCCTACCCAATTCTCCAGAAATATCCTTACACGAATAAAAGATCTATATCAGGCGTAATATACGTAGTATTGTGTATGTCGATCCAGTATCGGATGATCACGTGCTAGGCCTGGGGCTGGAATTGTGTCTGCCCCGTACGAAGCATATGTCGGATGTCTGGTAACTAGTCTCTATAATCGGATAAACCTGACCTTGTCATTTTATCCCGATGACTGCAGTACTTAAGAGTACTAGTACCGTATCCTACGCGACCATCATCTCCATATGACTGGAGTGACACTTCCGTCTTGACATCACACCCAACACACTACGATTCACAATATACCCAGCATATGCGTACACAAAACCTGTTAAAGCCCTGGACGATGGCAACCAAAGTATATTGATTGTCGCAAGTATTAGCGGTGCAAGTCTCAGGTTAAGACCAAATACACCTACCCTGATTTCGGACTTCCATAGACATATAGTCTTACTACCAATGGAATTCCGAGGGGTCTATCCAGAGCGAAGCTGTTTCCCGTACCATCGGTAAAACACAACCTCCTATTACACTTGTATGAGTATCCTATACCCAAATATATGAGAACTATGCCGCTATGCCCTCACAACGCGCACAAGTGTAATACTAGTCTTTTACATATTTATTGATGTCCAATCTCGATAATACTCTGACTAGGGATATTTAATGATTTATCATTCGTGGATTGATACTGTCTCATATCATTCTCAATCCAGGAACAAATCACAGGGACCTCCTATCATTTATACATCTAGGTGATCTAATCATAAATGATAAGAGTGCAATCTCCTTTGTCACATAGTTAATTTGTACAACAACACCATGATCTGTACAAATAGTGACGCTATGGGTCATAATTGTCCAACAGAATTTACCAAGAATTTTATCCACATAGTGCGACTGATCAAGAATAAGTCCATCTGGACTTCTCGAGATCTTTATTCCCAGAATGACATCTGCTAGACCCATGTCTTTCACGTCAAACTTAGATTTCAGCATATTCTTGGTGGATTTTACTATTTTAACATGACTCCCGACAATCAATATGTCATCAACGTAGAGACATAAAATGACATAGCCAACCTTGGTCTCTCTGACATAAAATACATTTATCACATTCATTGATTTTGAAACCATTTGCCAGCATGGTGTCCTCAAACTTCTTATGCCACTGTTTCGGAGCTTGTTTCAATCCATACAAGGATTTTACTAACTTCCAGACTTTCTTTTCTTGTCCTGGAGCTATAAAGCCTTCAGGTTGTTCCATGTAGATTTCTTCATCTAAATCTCCATTTAGAAAGGCTGTTTTCACATCCATCTTATGTACCTGAAGATTGCGCAAAGCTGCAATCGCTACTATCATCCTTATGGAATTTATCCTCGTTACAAGAGAGTAAGTGTCAAAGTAATCAAGACCTCCACGTTGTCTGTAGCCTTTAATTACAAGTCTCGCTTTGTACTTGTCAATTGATCCATCTGCCTTCATTTTCCTTTTGAAAATCCACTTGGTCCCTACAGGTTTACACCTTGGAGGAAGATCCACTAACTCCCATGTGTAATTTTGTAAGATGGATTCAATTTCACTATTGATGGCATCTTTCCACAAAGCACCATCAGCTGACCTTACAGTTTCGTTATGGCTTTGAGGATTATTTTCTAGCAAAAATGTCAAAAAATATGGACCAAATGATTTTTCCGTTCTAGCTCTTTTGCTACGTCTTGGTTCAAGTTCAACATCTTGTTGATCCTCTGGAACATTTATGTGTTCTTGGTCCTGACTATCTTCAATGATAGTCTCATGTGCCCGTTTGTGCACATTTGAATTCGAATTAGTTTTACAAGGAAAAACATATTCGAGAAAAGATGCATTCCTCGACTCCATTATCGTATTTTTGTGAATATCTGGTATATTAGACTCATGCACAAGAAATTGATAAGCATTACTATTATGTGCATATCCTATGAAAATAAAATCAACAGTTTTTGGTTCTATCTTCACCTTTTTAGTTGGAGGCATGACTACTTTGGCAAGACACCCCCACACTCGTAGAAATTTATAGGAATGTACTCTTCCTTTCCACATTTCATAAAGAGTTTTCCCTGCTTCTTTCCGTGGTACCTTATTTAAAAGGTAATTAGCTGATAAAACAGCTTCTCCCCACATATTCTAAGGTAATCCAGAGCTGATTAACATAACATTCATCATTTCTTTCAAGGTATGATTCTTCTGTTCTGCAATCCCATTGGATTGAGGTGAATAAGGATCTGTAGTTTGATGTATGATTCCATTTTGCTCACAATTGATTCAAAAGGAAAAACATACTCACCACCATGATCACTTCTTAACCCCTTAATTCTTTTATTCAGTTGGTTCTCAACTTCATCCTTATAGAGAATAAATTTCTCTATAGCTTCGTCATTGCTTTTCATCAAATACACATAGCAAAATCTTTTGCAATCATCAATAAAGGTAATAAAATATTTATTACCGCATCTTGACTGTATTGAATTAAAGTCACATACTTCGGTATGACCTAGATCAAGTGGTTAGAGTTTCTTTCAATAATATGAAATGATGATCTAGTTAGTTTTGCCTTAACACAAATATCACACTTGTGTTTATTATCAATTTTAAAATTGGGAATATGATTCATGTTAATTAATTTCCGCAATGAATTAAAATTAACATGTCCTAATCTACCATGCCATAGATCAGAGTACTCAACAATATAAGAAGAAGAACTAGCTTTATTGAAATTCTTGGGTTTAACAACCATTACATTGAGCTTAAAGAGCCCATCAGTTACATACCCTTTTCCCACATACATGCCATTTTTAGTCAAAACTACTTTATCAGACTTGAACACCATCCGGAATCCGTGCTTGTTCAGAAGTGATCCAGACACAAGATTCTTCCGTATTTCTGGTACAAACAGAACGTTGTTCAAAGTCAACTTTTTCCCAGAGGTCATCTTCAGAATCACCTTGCCTTGACCTTCAATCTCAGATGTTGCTGAATTTCCCATGTATATTTTTCCCCATTACCAGCAGGCTCAAAAGAAGAGAACATAATCTTGTCTGAGCACACATATCGAGTGGCACCAGTGTCAATCCACCACTCTCTTGGGTTAGAACCCACCAGATTCACCTCATATACCACATCATAAAAGTTAATGTCTGAAACATCTTGAGTCATGTTTTCCATCACATTAGCCTCTTGATTCTTTTTCTTCTTCGGCAGTCTGCACTCAGAAGACTTGTGACCCATTTTGTCACAGTTGAAGCATCTTCCTTGAAATTTGGATTTCTTGGAAATTCCTCCTTTAGGGCCCATCTTTGACCCTTTGTTCCTAGGGTTCTTGTTCTTATGGGCATGTTGAACAACATTTTCTTTGGCCTCATGAGTTATTCCTCTCTTGTCAGATACTCTGTTATCCTCCTCAATTCTAAGCTTAAGAACCAAGTCTTCAATGTTCATTTCTTTTCGCTTATGCTTTAAATAATTCTTGAAATCTTTCCAACCAGGTGGTAGTTTTTCAATTATCTAGGCTACTTGGAAGGTTTCACTTAATACCATCCCATCAGCATGAATTTCTGCTAGAATAATATGCAATTCTTGTACTTGACTTAACACAGTTTTGGAGTCAACCATCTTAAAATCTTGGAAACGGCCTACGACAAATTTCTTAGTACCGATGTCCTCAGTTTTATATTTTCGATCTAAGGATTCCTAAAGTTCCTTAGCTGTTTTCATTCCGGCGTACACACTATACAAAGAATCACTTAACCCATTCAGCACATAATTCATACATAGGAATTCAGAATGTTTCCAAGCATCGATGACACTAATCACTTGAATATCATTCTCACCCTCTTTGGGTACATGAGCATATTCCTTTAGGAATCTTGCATGGTTCAACGTGGTCAAGTAGAAAAACATTTTCTGTTGCCACATTTTCAAATTCTGACCAATGAATTTTTCAGGTTTTTCCGCAGCATGATTGACATGGCTCACATATCCAACAGGTTTTCTAGCCATAGAGGCAGCAACACTTTGGCCAGCCACAGAGACTGCCATATTAAGCCCAGAGGCTGGAATATTTTGGCCAGCCGAATTGGCTGCCACAACACTTTGGCCAGACACAGAGGCTGCCACATTAAGCCCAAAGGCTGGAACATTTTGGCCAGCCGAAGAGGCTGTCATGTTCGGATCAACTTTGTTTGTACTGTTTTCCATATCCACAGATCGAATTTGTTTTAAGACTATTACAAAATATTTGGTTAATGTGTTCTTGCAAAGGACTTTGAACAAATAGTAAACACGATTGCTACAATAATCAGAGGAAATAATACAACAAGAGAAATAAAAGTAACACAGTCTCGGGACAACTGCAGTGAGCGAAGCAGTCCGGGCAGTGACGAACCACGACAGAAACAGCGGCAATAGAGGAAATTACGAGGCTTGTTGATGCGCCAATAATCTCCTTAAAACAAATTCGTCCCCTACCGAATGATGCAGTAGAACGCAAGACGTTTGTTTCCCAGGATACAACGGAAATAAACGAGAATGAGCACCACCAAAATCGTTTCCAACGAACCACAAAGTGTTTGAACTCTCTAAAAAAACAGTAAAGAAAACTAAAAAATCTATGATCTTTTTCAAAACGAAAATACACACTGCCACCTTTAAGAAGAAAATAAACATGCCAATAGTCGGAGGCATTTCAAATGATGTAACCACCCAATTAATTAATAGAGTTAAATTAACTGTTACAGAACTTCAAAAGCTTGGAAAAATAAAGAGGCTTGCAAAAGTTGGCTGGGCTGGGCCCGCATAATTTGGTCCGGCATTCGTGTACGTAGGACGTGCGGGTGCACACGAGTCAGACATGTTCGGATTTTGATTTGCACCCCCTGCGCGCGCACGTAGAGAGAGCCTTTATCCTTATAACACTTACCCATCTACATATGAGCAATCATATATAAACACAATTTTCCTTTATTAGCTTTCCTATGTGGGACAAGCTTATTTCTCTTTATTTTTCAACACCAATGGGTGAACTTTGAGCAATAATTTCTCATTCACCCAAACACCATTTTAAGCATATGAATATACCATTCCGAACTACTCACGGAGGAGTATCCGAATCAATCAAAATCAACCACTAACACGAAGTGGACCATGCTTAAAATTGTATCTCAAAATGCTTACTAGTGAGCATTTTTCCAACAGTTAATTAGCGTGATTATTTGCATTAATAATAATTATTTTTGGCGTTAGCATATCCTTAATTGTTTTTATGTCCAATAAATCTATATCGTAATTAGGGATATTGGGAAAGGTCATGATTTGAGTTGGCATCTTGCACTACTGTTGGTTCACATGTTGAATAAATAATGCTTGATGAGTGACTTCATAATAGCTTTTTTAAATAAAAGCTTTCTTTTAAAATGATTTGCAAGTGTCAGTTTATTTGTGTAGGGAATTTTTGTCATCACAATAATTTCAGGCGCAACACAAGCTACGTTACGTTATTTGTCAGTAATAAATAGAATATACAGTGATAAGCTGAACTTTTTTTACAAATAGTGATTGAATTTCAAGGTTCCACACTTCCACCAATTAACATTTATGGATTAAGCTTTAAGCGCAGGAGGTCTTTTTTCTCAAAACTTCAGAAATTCCGCCGTCAAATCATCCGATTCTAATTTAAATGAAATATTACAGATTATTTGGTTACTGTGTTCTTACAATAGACTTCGAACAAACAGTAAAATACAACACAGTTGCTATAATAATCAGATGCAATAATATAACAAGAGAAACAAAAGTAAAAACAGTCTCGGGACAACTGCAGTGAGCGAAGCAGTCCGGGCAATGACGAACCAGCGACATGAACAACGGTAATTGACAGACAGAGAAAATTCTGAGGCTTGTTGATGCGGCTACAATCTCCTTAAAACAAATTCGTCCCCTACCGAATGGTGCAGTAGAACGCGAGACGTTTGTTTCCCAGGATGCAACGGAAAAACAAACGAGAATGGGCACCAGCAAAATCGTTCACAATGAACCACAAAGGTGTTTGAACTCTCTCAACAAAAACAGCAAAATTTTTTTTGTCTCTTCTATTTTTCAAAAACGAAATACACTGCACTTATTAAAAGAAATTAAACATGCCAATTAAAATCACATTAGTGGGAGGGCTTTCATTTGAAGTAACCACCAAATTAATTAATTAATAGAGTTAATTTAAGTGTTATGGAACTTCAAAAGGTTTGGAAAAAATAAAGAGGCTTGCAAAAAATTGGCTGGGCCGGGCCCGCACAATTTGGTCCGACATTCGTGTACGCAGGACGTGCGGGTGCACACGAGTCAAGCCTGATCGGATTTTGATTTGCACCCCCCTATGCGCGCGCGTAGAGAGAGCCTCTATCCTTATAACACTTACCCATCTACATATGAGCAATCATATATAAACACAATTTTTCCTTATTAGCTTTTCCATGTGGGACAAGCTAACTTCTCTTTATTTCCCAACACCAATGGGTGAACTTTGAGCAACAATTTCTCATTCACCCAAGCACCATTTTAAGCATATGAATATACCATTCCGAACTACTCACGGAGGAGTATCCGAATCACTTAAAAACAACCACTAACACGAAGTGGACCATGCTTAAAATTGTACCACAAAATGCTTACTTGTGAGCATTTTTCCAACAATCCCCCACATGAATGAAATTGGTGAAAAAACGTCAAATAAAATTATTTTATAGAAATATTTTATTTTGACATTGAAGAGTTCAACGGTTCAACACCTGCATAGGACAGGTAGACCTCAGCTTTTGAACCTTCCCTTGTGAAAATACATCTTATTTACTGGCTGACAGTGGACACGATGTCATTGAACTGTACTGCCGTTCATGTAAATGAAAAACATATACCACACAGGTATTTTACCTAACACATATGAGTTCTCATTATTATGTTCATTTTGGCCATGAACATCTACCTGGTTATGCAAGAGTTTCTAAGAATTGATTCCCGTACAATTCCCTTTGAAGTGGCCCCACTTCTCTCTCACATAGGTGATTTCTTATTTAAGAGTAGCTCGTATTACTCTGCTCGGATTCCCGATGCATAAGAATCATTAAAAGTCTTTGCTTAACCTTTTTCCATACGAGCATCACTGTTTCATTTCACCATAGGAATGGACTAGAGGGGTAACCCCCCATAGTGAACCAATTATGTCTTTTACGAGTAGGTTGTCCCATTGAACCTAGATCTTGGGATCTCCAGTCAACAAGGTTGGGTTTTCCTTCGTAATAAATATTTATCTAATGGGCTTTAGTCTCATTCCCCTCGATGATTTCACAACTAACTCTCTATTTAACCATTTGGTTAGCGGATCCGCAATGTTATCCTTTGACTTTACATAGTCAATCGAAATAACTCCAGTAGAGAGTAATTGTCTAACGGTATTGTGTCTACGACGAATATGTCTAGACTTACCATTATACATATTGTTATGTGCCTTTACAATTGCAGATTGACTATTGCAATGAATGCAAATCGCTGACACTGGCTTAGGCCAACTTGGAATATCCTCTAGGAAATTTCGCAGCCATTCTGCTTCTTCAGCACACTTATCTAATGCAATGAATTCTGATTCCATTGTAGATCTGTCTATTACAGTCTGTTTGGAGGATTTCCATGATATAGCTGCACCTGCTAGTGTAAACACATAGCCACTGGTATACTTTGAGGCTTTCATATCAGATATCCAGTTTGCATCACTGTATCCTTCGATTACGGCTGGATATCTATGATAGTGCAACCCATAATTACGAGTAAAACGTAGGTACCTGAGTATTCTCACTATTACTTTCTAGTGAACAACCCCTGGATTACTCGTATATCTGCTGAGCTTGTTTCCTGTACAGGCTATATCAGGCCTTGTACAACTCGATAAATACATCAGTCTCCCGATCACTCTAGAGTATTCTACTTGAGATATACCATCTCCCCTATTCTTTGATAGATGTAGACTCACATCTAATGGAGTTCTAGCCACAGCAGAATAATCATTGTTGAATTTACCAAGAATTTTATCCATATAGTGCGACTGATCAAGAATAAGTCCATCTGGACTTCTCGAGATCTTTATTCCCATAATGACATCTGCTAGACCCATGTCTTTCATGTCAAACTTAGATTTCAACATATTCTTGGTAGATTTCACCATTTTAACATTACTCCCGACAATCAATATGTCATCAACGTAGAGACATAAAATGACATAGCCAACTTCTGTCTCTCTGACATAGATACATTTATCACATTCATTGATTTTGAAACCATTTGCGAGAATGGTGTCGTCAAACTTTTTATGCCACTGTTTTAGAGCTTGTTTCAATCCATACAAGGATTTAACTAACTTACAGACTTTCTTTTCTTGTCCTGGAGCTATAAAGCCTTCAGGTTGTTCCATGTAGATTTCTTCATCTAAATCTCCATTTAGAAAGGCTGTTTTCACATCCATCTGATGTACCTCAAGATTGCGCAAAGCTGCAATCGCTACTATCATCCTTATGGAATTTATCCTCGTTACATGAGAGTAAGTGTCAAAGTAATCAAGACCTTCACGTTGTCTGTAGCCTTTAATTACAAGTCTTGCTTTGTACTTGTCAATTGATCCATCTGCCTTCATTTTCTTTTTGAAAATCCACTTGGACCCTAAAGGTTTACACCCTGGAGGAAGATCCACTAACTCCCAGGTGTGATTTTGTAAGATGGATTCAATTTCACTATTGATGGAATCTTTCCACAAAGCACCATCAGCTGACCTTACAGCTTCGTTATAGCTTTGAGGATCATTTTCTAGCAAAAATGTCAGAAAATCTGGACCAAATGATTTTTCCGTTCTAGCTCTTTTGCTACGTCTTGGTTCAAGTTCAACATCTTGTTGACCCTCCGGAACATTTATGTGTTCTTGGTCCTGACTATCTTCAATGATAATCTCATGTGCCCGTTTGTGCACATTTGAATTCGAATTAGTTTTACAAGGAAAAACGTATTCGAAAAATGATGCATTCCTCGACTCTATTATCGTATTTTTGTGAATATCTGGTATATTAGACTCATGCACAAGAAATCGATAAGCATTACTGTTATGTGCATATCCTATGAAAATACAATCAACAGTTTTTGGTCATATCTTCACCTTCTTAGGTGGAAGAATGACTACTTTGGCAAGACACCCCACAATCGTAGGAATTTATAGGAAGGTACTCTTCATTTCCACATTTCATAAGGAGTTTTCCCTGTTTCTTTCCGTGGTACCTTATTTAAAAGGTAATTAGCTGATAAAATCGCTTCTCCCCACATATTCTGAGGTAACCCAGAGCTGATTAACATAGCATTCATCATTCTTTCAAGGTACGATTCTTCCGTTCTGCAATCCCATTGGATTGAGGTGAATAAGGAGCTGTGGTTTGATGTATGATTCCATTTTGCTCACAAAGTGATTCAAAAGGAAAAACATACTCACCACAACGATCACTTCTTAACCCCTTAATTCTTTTATTCAGTTGGTTCTCAACTTCATTCTTATAGAGAACAAATTTCTCTATAGCTTCGTCATTGCTTTTCATCAAATACACATAGCAAAATCTTGTGCAATCATCAATAAAGGTAATAAAATATTTATTACCGCCTCTTGATTGTATTGAATTAAAATCACATACATCGGTATGAATTAGATCAAGTGGTTCAGAGTTTCTTTCAATACTATGAAATGATGATCTAGTTTGTTTTGCCTCAACACAAGTATCACACTTTTGTTTGTTATCAATTTTAAAATTGGGAATATGATTCATGTTAATTAATTTCCGCAATGAATTAAAATTAACCTGTCCTAATCTACCATGCCATAGATCAGAGTACTCAACAATATAAGCAGAAGAACTAGCTTTATTGAAATTCTTGGGTTTAACAACCATTACATTGAGCTTAAAGAGCCCATCAGTTACATACCATTTTCCCACATACATGTCATATTTAGTCAAAACTAGTTTATCAGACTCGAAAACCATTCGGAATCCGTGCTTGTTCAGAAGTGATCCAGACACAAGATTCTTCCGTATTTCTGGTACAAACAGAACGTTGTTCAAAGTCAACTCTTTCCCGGAGGTCATCTTCAGAATCACCTTGCCTTGACCTTCAATCTCAGATGTTGCTGAATTTCCCATGTATATTTTTCCCCATTACCAATAGGCTCAAATGAAGAAAACATGCTCTTGTCCGAGCACACATGTCGAGTGGCACCGGTGTCAATCCACCACTCTCTTGGGTTAGAACCCACCAGATTCACCTCAGAAACCATAGCTGAAAGGTTAATGTCTGAAACATCTTGAGTCACGTTTTCCATCACATTAGCCTATTGATTCATTTTCTTCTTCGGCAGTTTGCACTCAGAAGACTTGTGACCCATTTTGTCACAGTTGAAGCATCTTCCTTGAAATTTGGATTTCTTGGAAACTCCTCCTTTAGGGCCCATCTTTGACCATTTGTTCTTAGGGTTATTGTTCTTATGGCCATGTTCAACAACATTTACTTTGGCCTCATGAGTTATCACTCTCTTGTCAGATACTCGGTTATCTTCCTCAATTCTAAGCTTAAGAACCAAGTCTTCAATGCTCATTTCTTTTCGCTTATGCTTTAGATAATTCTTGAAATCTTTCCAACCAGGTGGTAGTTTTTCAATTATCGAGGCTACTTGGAAGGTTTCACTTAAAACCATCCCCTCAGCATGAATTTCTGCTAGAATAATCTGCAATTCTTGTACTTGACTTAACACAGTTTTGGAATCAACCATATTAAAATCTAGGAAATGACCTACGATAAATTTCTTAGTACCGGCATCCTCAGTTTTATATTTTCGATCTAAAGATTCTCAAAGCCCTTTTGCTGTTTTCATTCCGGCGTACACACTGTACAAGGAATCACTCAGCCCATTCAGCACATAATTCCTACATAGGAATTCAGAATGTTTCCAATCATCGATGACACTTATCACTTGAATATCATTCTCACATTCTTTGGGTACAAGAGCATCTTCCTTTAGGAACCGAACAAGGTTCAACGTGGTCAAGTAGAAAAATATTTTATGTTGCCACCGTTTGAAATTCTGACCACTGAATTTTTCAGGTTTTTCCGAAGCAGGATTGACATGGCTCACATGTCCAACATGTTGTCTAGCCACAGTGGCAGCAAAACTTTGGCCAGCCACAGAAGCTGCCACAACACTTTGGCCAGCCAGAGGGGCTGCCATAACACTTTGGCCAGCCACAGAGGCTGCCACATTAAGCCTAGAGGCTGGAACATTTTGGCCAGCCGAAGAGGCTGCCATGTTCGGATCAACTGTGTTTGGACTGTTTTCCATATCCACAGAACGATTTTGTTTTAAGACTATTACATATTATTTGGTTACTGTGTTCTTACAATGGACTTCGAACAAACAGTAACATACAACACAATTGCTACAATAATCAGAGGCAATAATATAACAAGAGAAACAAAAGTAAAAATAGTCTCGGGACAATTGTAGTGAGCGAAGCAGTCCGGGCAAAGATGAACCAATGCCAGGAACATCGGCAATAGACAGAAAGAGAAAATTCCGAGGCTTGTTGATGCGGCAATAATCTCCTTAAAAAAAATTCGTCCCCTACCGAATGGTGCAGTAGAACACGAGACGTTTGTTTCACAGGATGCAACGAAAAAACAAACGAGAATGGGCACCAGCAAAATCGTTCACAATGAACCACAAAGTGTGTTTGAACTCTCTCAACAAAAACAACAAAATTTTTTTTGTTTTGTCTTCTATTTTTCAAAAACGAAAAACACTGCACTTATTAAAAGAAATTAAACATGCCAATTAAAATCACATTAGTGGGAGGCCTTTCATTTGAAGTAACCACCAAATTAATTAATAGAGTTAATTTAAGTGTCATGGAACTTCAAAAGGTTTGGAAAAAATAAAGAGGCTTTCAAAAATTGGCTGGGCCTGGCCCGCACAATTTGGTCCGGCATTCATGTACGCATGACGTGCGGGTGCACACGAGTCAAGCCTGATCGGATTTTGATTTGCACCCCTTGTGCGCGCACATAGAGAGAGCCTATATCCTTATAACCCTTACCCATCTACATATGAGAAATCATATATAAACACAATTTTCCTTTATTAGCTTTCCTATGTGGGACAAGCTTATTTATCTTTATTTTCCAACACCAATGGGTGAACTTTGAGCAGCAATTTCTCATTCACCCAAGCACCATTTTAAGCATATGAATATACCATTCCGAACTACTCACGGAGGAGTATCCAAATCACTCAAAAACAACCACTAATACGAAGTGGACCATGCTTAAAATTGTACCACAAAATGCGTACTTGTGAGCATTTTTCCAACATGAAACAGATAAAATTTCCGGCTGTCCCAGATTTTTACAGTAAATGCACAACTTGAGCTCGAATCCAACACCTAACAACCAAGTCTTAACCCATTTACCACCAAACCACATTTGATATTAAAATCATGGCCATTGATTTTTTACAATCCAATAGTAATTTATATTCAATGCATTGTTTTTTTATTCTTTAAATCACAAGATTGCCTAAGTGGCACTTGATGGAGACTCGTGACTTTCATCCAACTTTTATTTTTGAAAATAAAATTCATTCAAATATAAAAACACCATAAGAATATAATTACATGACTATAATAATTCGAATACAAGCTTAGAATAGTGTAAGACTTAAACTTAGTTAGGATAAACCTAACAATATAAAATAATATATGTCTTATGTGTTTTTCGTAATTAGCAATGATACATATTCACACCTAAAACTACTTAGATAGAGAAGAAATTAGGGACTGACATGGTCTCTCCACCTCAACCTTAGTGCAAAGCTTGTGACTATAAACTCCGAACTAGAAATGAACCAACATGATATATACATTGTAGATAAAATTTTTACAATAAAATATAATTAATCTAATACATAACAAATAATATATCTATGAGACTGTATAAATGCGTAGGGAAAGTACCATAGAGCGCCAACATTCACCACCGAAGTCATATATACTCATTTAGCCCATACCAAATCTTTTGTATGCCGAATAAAAGACTACTATTCCTCCATAAAATAGAAAAAATATAAAAACAATAAAAAGTTGGATATTTATCATTATATAGAGTGAATCCACAAATCAACAGATTTTGATATCAACAACCATAAAGAATAAAAAAAAGAACGAAAAAAAGAGCCACTAGGTGGATCATAACAAAATAAAATAGAAATAAAATAAAAGAAAAAAACAAAGAGTAAAAACACACATAACCGAGCTCATTGGAAAAAAAAAGAACATAGTCATTTTTTTCCCTGTAAGCCATTGCCGGAAAGAGAGCTATGACAGGAAAAGGAAAAAAACTAATCAAATGGAAAGAGAGGGAAGAAAACATAGCACAAACATGTTATGATTCTCTAACCATTAAAGAGTGTTTATGAGGAAAATTTACTCTCTATTACTACTTGAATATAATTTATAAAGATAACAAACTTTGTTATAAAAAACCTCACACTTCACTCTCCAAACTCTCTTACTTGGAGTTTAAACTCTAAGCTCTCTTACTTAGAACTTCTTGTTATGGATGCTTGAACTCTCAAATGAGAGCTCAATTTATTGACAATGACTTGCATTCTAACTCAACACAATTAGTGAAGTGATTGTCATAATTGTCTATTAATTGAGTGGTTATGGATGATTACACCAAAATAATTAATTAATTAATGGTGGTTGTAACAAATTAATCATACATGTTGGATTTATATCAATTCTCCCCCTTCAACTGAATCTGAAATGATTGTCATCTGACAGCTATTCCGACCATGTCTCTGCACAATTCTAACTTATCCCGAGTAGCCACATTTCCGCTGACATGTCGGTTGTGTCTCTGCACATCATATTTCGCTATGTCTCTGCACAATAATCTTCTACTACTATTTTTCTTCACCTATTTGTTCCTCAGTGCCTTTTGCCTTGTGAGAAACTTTCTGGCTCCCTCTAATCAATAAGTAGAATATATTCGGATCCCAGATATCTGGTTGATAGAATAACCACCCTTAACAACCCATTTAGTGACACTACTCCACTAATTGTGTTGAGTTAGAAGGCAAGCCATTGCCTATATATTGAGTTCTCATATGTGAGTTCAAGCATCCTAAAATATTAAGTTCTATGTTAAGAGAACTTAGAGAGTGAAGTGTGAGGTTTTTTATAACACAGTTTGTAATCTTTAAAAATTCTATTCAAGTAGTAATATAGAGTAATTTTTCCTCATAAACACTCTTCAGTGGTCAGAGAATCACAACAAGTGGTATCAAGAGCTTTGATTATACATTGGGATCGTAAAACCAAAGAACAAAACTCGGTTCGAAAAATTTAAGTTTCGAAAAAGTTGTCAAAATTCAATTTTGATCATACCATCAGCTTGTTCACGTCGAGACGAGCACAGTGGTATTTTTCGGCTATCGAAAAGAGGTACAGGGAGCCCGCATGCTCCTGCACGCGCCGAGCAGCAACTGCCATCGTGCCCTTACTTGCGTCACGTGCCTCACGCGCGACTAGAGGTTGAAGACACTGACGTGTCACACATGCCAGCGCCACTTCAGTACACATTAGCGCACAGTCAGAGCCGAGTCATCAGCCACGTCAGTGCCACGTTAGCGAACAATCAGTAGCCACATCAGCAAGGTGTCTGACACGTCAACTGCCATGTCATCACAATGTGTATGCCACGTCATCAAGTCGGTCTCACTTTTGCCATATCAGCATACATGGTAAATCTCATTGAGCCCATTGCAGCCTCTGAAATTTATATTTTAGCCCTGGAAACTTTAAAAATTTACAAATCAACCCCTAAGTCAAATTTAGACCAACGAAATATCAAATCGACCATTTTCGACAGTTCCGGACGCAACGATGACCTCCAATTTGTGAAAATCAGTCCCAATTTTTTTCTATTTTCATTTTAAACTTTAAACTTAAAATGGAAAAGGAAGATTTATCTTCTGTTGCAATGATTAAGCTGACAGTAACTAATTACTCCATCTGAAGGCCTCAGATGATAGACTATTTGCATTGCAAAGATTTGTTTGATATAATTGCAGTGAAGTTAGTGAGACTATAATTTGTTAAAGATAATGACTGGAATAAACTCAACAACAGAACTCTAGGTCAGATTAGGCAGGGGATCGACCATAGTGTCTTCCACCACGTTGCACAGTACACAGATGCTTACGAAATGTGGATAAAATTGGAAGACATATTTCAGGCCAAGACAGCTCGGAATAAAGCCTTAATAATGAGGCATTTGGTGAGTTTGAAGCTATAAAGTGGAAATTTCATTGTAGAACACACCAATGAGTTCCAAAGCCTAGTGAATCAGCTGTCTGCAGTAGACATGCAGCTGAAAGATAAAATACATGCCCTCATACTACTCAGTTCTATTCCTGATAGCCGGGAGACATTGGTGGTTACTCTCAGCAATTCGGCTCCATGGGGTAAACTTACCGTGCCTATGATAAAATATGCCATGTCGAGTAAAAAGTCCAGGAAAAGAGATGATTGCTCAGAATAGACAGAAACCTTCGTCAATGAGACTCGAGGAAGACATTGAGAAAGAGAGAGAGAGAGGGAGAAGCAAAAGTAGAGGCAAATCCACAGGCAGAAGAAAGCCCATTTACAAATGATACTATTGTGGCATAGAAGGCCACTTAAAGAAGAATTGTCGAAAATTACAACGAGAGCAAAATCAAGACAATCACCAGCTGAAGAATAACGAATGAGAGACACTAGTAGTTGTCCAGGGAGATGTAGTGATATGCTCTACACAGGAAGAGACATGACTTCAAACCACAACCCAAGATGTTGAGTGGGTGGTAGATACTGCAGCATCCTACCATGTCACTCATCACATAGATTTTTTCACAACATACAAAGCATGAGACTTTGGTTCAGTGAAGATGAGTAATATCAGTTCCTCTGGGATATTAGGAATGAGTGATATTCAGTTGCAGACAAATATCAGGTGTACATTAACTTTGAAAGATGTCCTGCATGTTCCAGAACTACAACTGAATGTACTCTCGGGGATAGCCATTGACAAACAGGGCTATGACAGTCACTTCAGAAATGGCACATGGAGAATGAAAAATTGTGCCATGTTTGTCGCCCAAAGACATGCTTGCGGCACACTATACAAGACTTATGTGAAGATTTGTGCAGACAGACTTAATTTAGCTGAAAATGAGGCTTCTAAAAAACTATGGAACCAGAGTCTCGGTCACATGAGTAAGAGATGGTTGTCTACCCTGACCAAGAAGAAGCTTACCAAGGATGCTGCATTAGGTCATTGCAACCATTATTTATTTGGTAAGCAACACAGATTATCATTTAATTCCTCTTCAAAGAGAAGATCAAAGTTGTTCAGTTTGGTGCACTCTGATGTTTGTGGTCTATTGGAGGTTGATTCACTGGACGGTAACACGTATTTTCTGACTTTCATTGATGATGCTTCTCAGAAAGTCTGGGTGTATTTCCTGAAGACAAAGTATCAAGTCCTAGATTAGTTCAAGATGTTCCACGCCATGGTAGAGCATGAAATAGAGAAGAAGCTGAAGTGCCTCCGCACAGATGATGGAGGCGAGTACAGTTCTAGGGAGTTTGATGGATACTGTAGGAGACACGACATTCGATATGAGAGAACTATTCCACACACCCCACATCATAATGATGTATCTGTAAGAATGAACCGCACTATTATGGAGAAAGTCAGAAGTATGGTAAGTATGGCTAAGCTGCCAAAGCCATTCTAGGGAGAAGCTGTTCGTACCGCCTGCTACCTGATCGATAGATCACCATTTGTACCATTGAATTCAGAGATTCCGGAGAAAGTGTGGTGTGGTAAGAATCCTTCATACTCTCACCTTAGAGTATTTGGCTGTTTAGCTGCCGCGCATGTTGGAATTCTCTAGGGTCCAAGGATCATTTATCAAGCAAGAAAATACATGTGAATACACGAAGAAATATGGCGGAAACATACTTACAATGATCGGTTGAGATGCGACGAAGAACACTTCAAGCTCTCATCCATTGATGGTCTCGGCAGAGGGCTGCTCAGCATGTGGACTGCACGGCAGTGAGCTTTCTGGTTGTCCTCCATTTTCAGTTTTGGCTTGATTAATGAAGCTCCAAGCTTTGTTTGGTCATTCATTGCTCATGAAGTGAGTTCCCTATCACCTTTGTATGGCTCCTATGTGTGCTAGCACCTTGATGATTTGCCACAAATCATCCAAAGCTTCTCCTTAGCTATCGGTTTTTCCAGAAAACATAAGGCAGAATTTTGGTCCTTGACCGTGTGAGAGAATAAGGATTTTTTTTTTGCTCCAAAAATGAAAAGAGAGAGAGATCGATTAGTTGGTGAGAGAGGAAATTGTGTATCTAATACCAAATTAATTTCTAAAATTAATTATATATTTTCTCTTTCCAAAAGCCAAGCATTAAAGCTTGCCAACTACTTCCATCAATCCATCAATCAATCAAATCAAGTGACAAGTTATCACATCACTCAAAGTGATTAATGATTTGACGCTTGATGCGACTAGTGATTTGACGCTTGATTTGACTTGCGTGCCGCACTCGAATTCGAACTCCCGGGCTCGGGTTCGCTAATTCCAAATTAACGAATTTTCCGTTGCGACGCAAATAAATGATTATGCCTAGCGAAATCACTATTCACATCGCTAACGAATTAATTCTAAATTAACTCGTTCGCCCGAATTAAAATCCAATTTCAATTCCGCGTCGAAATCCAATTTCATTTAATATATCGAATATATTAATTTATCGATTAATTCCAAATTAATCGTTATCTCTCTTTAAATGATATTTTATCCCAGATAAAATATCTCCGTAATTAATCCCAGATTAATTTTCTCTCTCATCAAATTAATCCCAGATTAATAAAAGTGCGAGTCATACGTCATCGGTGAATTTTTGGGAAGCGACCCATGAGATCCCCGGATATATTGGCAGTAAATACGGTTGTCGGACTATCCGAACACGTACATACCAAGTACGACGTTTTACCGATTTACAAGACAAGGTTGGCTTCTAGCAAAGCGCCATGCCTACCCAATTCTCCAGAAATATCCTTACAGGAATATATCGATCTATATCAGGCGTAGTTTACGTAGTATTGTGTATGTCGATCCAGTATCGGATGATCACGTGCTAGGCCTGGGGCTGGAATTGTGTCTGCCCCGTACGAAGCACATGTCGAATGTCTGGTAACTAGTCTCTATAATCGGATAAACCTGACCTTGTCATTTTATCCCGATGACTGTAGTACTTAAGAGTACTAGTACCGTATCCTACGTGACCATCATCTCCATATGACTGGAGTGACACTTTCGTCTTGACATCACACCGAACACACTACGATTCTCGATATACCCAGAAGAGGCGTACACAAAAACCGGTTAAAGCCCTGGACGACAAAAACCAAAGTATATTGATTGTCGCAAGTATTAGCGGTGCAAGTCTCAGGTTAAGACCAAATACACCTACCCTGATTTCAGACTTCCATAGACACATAGTCATACTACCAATGGAATTCCAAGGGGGTCTATCCAGAGCGAAACTGTTTCCCGTACCATCGATAAAACACAACCTCCTATTACAATTGCATGAGCATCCTATACTCAAATATATGAGAACTATGTCGTTGCGCCCTCACAACGCGCACAAGTGTAATACTAGTCTTTTACGTATTTATCGATGTCCAATCTCGATAATACTCTGACTAGGGATATTTAATGATTTATCCTTCGTGGATTGTGTAGGGGTTTTTTATGGGCTGAATCCGGTAACGCAGCGAAAGCGGTGAAAATCCGATTTTCAGATTTCAAAACTTTTTCTCGGATTATTTAAATAAACATGTTTATTTAATATTCCTATAATCAAATTATGAAATAAAATTCAATAAATCATATTTAAGTGAATTTACCAAATTACCCTTACTTTGGTATTTTGTCCATTTTAGTCCGAAATTGATCTAATCAATTTTGAATGATTCTAAATCATTTCTAAGATGAACTTAGCATGTTCAAAACATCAAAACACCATAAGCAACAAAAATCCCAAATTTTGACTCCAAAGCCGTGAGCCTCACAAGGGGGTATTTTGTGCCTTTTGTCATTTCATGCTTCAAAACACATCTAAATGTAATCCAATCAACATGAAACTTTATATGCATCATATACACACACATATACACAACATATATGAAAATCCCCAAATTTGGAATTGGTCATGAACCCTAATTTTTCAATTTCCACAAATTGGACAAATTAGACCAAATACATTAAATCAATTACTTCAATCATCATTCTTACATCCAATCCAAGTCTCAACACAATGAAACAACTCAAGATCAAATCTAGGTCATTTAAGAGTGGGTCAACAACTCTAGATTAGCAACATGGTTTCCAAAACCTTAAAAGAATGTTATAACTACAATAGTCACAACCTTCCTTCACCATACATGCTCAACACTTCAATCAAACTTCCATCAACAAAAACACAAAGAAATAAAGAAAGAAATAATCTAAGAACATCACATGTTGAAGCCTAGAACCTAAGGAACATTTTCCTTTCTAATAGCAAGTTTGAAAAACTTACTAAAATTACAAGCTTTCTTTAAGTTTCTTCAATGGAGTTTCCTTTTTAGTAAAGTGTATTAGGTTAACCAAATGAAAATCAAATGAAAACAATATATACTCATGCATAATTGGCCTTGGCCGAATTCACAAGGCATGAAATAACAAGTTTTTCATTTCATTTTCATTTCAAATTCATTTGTTATCTTAATACAAATATCTAAAACTACTTTATAGATATTTATTTAAGTCAACAATTGCAACTAACATCATTTACTTAATATATCATAATGTAAGATATTTATATTTTAATTAATTTAATCATTTAACAATTAAATAATTAATTAATTAATCAAATACAAATATATTAAATATATGTATAATATTTACATTAAATATTAAAAACATATATTCATTTAGGATATAAGTCAAATAACTCATTTTGACTATTAATTAATGTGTATTTAAATTAATCAAGTATTAAATGCAAATACACAATAATTAGGCAAATGACTATCTAGTCCTTTTAGCACGTATCTTGCGTTTAACCTTTAAACGACTTTATAAATAATCAATATTATTTGTTAATGTTGCTCTAGTGCTCTACGAGTATGTTTCATTATTGAGACTCTATAGATTCAGGTATATCCGTCACGAAATCAAATTTCGTGTCCATAATCTATCCACCCGTAGATTATGACGATCACGGATAATCTCGCTGAACCATACAGGTCGAGGTCATGGAAAATGTATAATTCCTCCGTCACAGGTATCCGGATAAATCCCATAGATATAGATGTAAACGTCAAATCTCTATCGGGATTATCCAGTCGACTATTCTATTAGCAATCTCAAAAGAATGTTTAGAACTAGCTTCTAAACTTTACCACGGGCCCATGGTTTTATCTGATTGCTAATCATATGGACTACCTATGCTCTGGTACACAGAACTGACGGATCCTATCTTGACACACATAGGACACCCTGAGGATCTATCTACACCCAACGAACAGGCGGAGGTCTGATCTTAATAGATCAGTGACGTGACTGCCGTCTAAGTGTAGAAGATGTATTATGTGCCCACAATGGCATCTCAAGTCTAAGAATCACAAGTGCTACTCAACCCAAGAAGATTCTTATTGACGCTGGTGTACCATCCATTAAGAATATTCGGTGAGTCGTTCAGTGTTTATCCGCTATAAACACCTACACGTCTATACTAGTCTCCAAGACTTATGGTTCATTGAGAAACCATTGGAATCATATATTCGAGTATACGACATGTATCGGTCTCAACGGGTTTACTATACTGACCAAGTAGTGTAAACCTTGACCGGGAACTGTCTGAGAATGACAACGTCATGATACTTCTCAATGTCTGTTGCGACGCTTTTGCAACTGTATCATGACTAATCATTCTAGGGTCATTACGTCTTACCATATAGAAAGATAGATTATATTATAGAAACTGCATATACATTATTCATAATAATAATGTTTTACAGAAGTATTCAACAGAAATACAACCGGGAATTGGCGCTCTGAGCACCAACCCCAACAGATTGATACTATCACATATCATTCTCAATCCAGGAACAAATCATATGGACCTCCTATCATTTATATATCTTGGTGATCTAATCACAAATGATAAGAGTGCAATCTCTTTTGTCACATAGTTAATTTGTACAACAACACCATGATCTGTACAAATAGTGACGCTATGGGTCATAATTGTCCAACAATCTCCCACTTGGCCTATAGCCAGTCACTCGAGTAACTGACACCCGAACTATGTACGGTTGGCTCAAACTGCTGAGAAATAATTTCGTCAGTGGATTTTCATGATTATCGTCTGACGTGATTTATTCGATCATCACATCACCACGATGTATAATCCGAACGAATCATATGAATATTGAAGTATGTATCTGGATCGTTGATGAGACCATTAATTATTTAGCCTGTGCTCAAGCCTAGCTCAGCTGCTAACATAATTATATCTAATCTAATTAGATTTGTTATTGACCCAAATGGCTTCTATTGCTGCCTCAGCTGTATCAATAACCCGCATTTGTTGTTTATTTGATAACAGTATCTTGCTTGGAAGATTTCCAGCTCACTGTTCCATTATTCAAACTGTGTAGTACCGTTTGCGACTTATAGTCGTTATTATCGGTTTAGGAAACTTGCAGTAGTGATCCCAGTCACTTCAAGTTCTCCATCTCCACAGATTAAGACAGCATCCTTAGTTCTATAAGAAACTAACGGATGTTCTTAATATCAATCGAGTGACTATCACTCGGATTGGCCTGTTTGTGAATCCATATGCTCTAAACGTATGAGACACCAGGTCGCGTACATTTTTCAATGTACGATTTCTTGGAGAGTTTTCTCGAAAGCCAAGCTTTCACCGATTTTTTTTTTGGAATATCATTTCTAAGAAATGATATATTATCATTATTCATAGGACAGCCACTATCAGTGCGCTTCGACTAACCATCTTATATACACAAGAATCATTTACGTTTTGAATTAAATCATAAACCATTATGATTACATCAAAACGATAATTCCAAGAACCTAACGCTTGCTTCAATCCAAACATGGATCGAATAACCTGCAAACCTTGTTTTCTAGTTATGATACGACAAAACCGTCAGGATGTTGTAAACATCCTCCAAAAGGTTTCCTTTTCAGGAAAGCGATTTTCGTTCAGCTGCCATATTTCATTAATGAAACATGCAGCATCAGCAAGCATTATCCAAATGGATTTACCGTGGCAACAGGTAAAAGGTTGAATCGTAATCAACACAATGTTGATAACGATACCTTTCCGCTAAAAGTTTAGCTTTATACGTTGGTATGTTGCCTTCCATGTATGTCTTCCTCGAAGACTTATATAGTACCAATAGGTACGATGCCTTGCAGTACATCAACTAGTGTCTAAAAATAGTTGATTTGCATGGAATCCATTTCGGACTCATGGCACTTTGCCATAATAGGGAGTCGATACCTTGTATCACTTCCTCATACGCAGTCAGTTGGTATACCTCAATAAGATATACATCTTTATGAGGTGAGATCAGAAACCCATACCCAAGGTTGTTTTCCGACTCTCTCTGACTTACGCAGTTCTTGTGTATTCGAAGATTAATGGTATAGTTTCATCCTTGATGAACTATTTATGTTCCATTAAGGAATAGGTGCCTGGAATAGTATTACTCCGATTTTCATCGAGTTTTACTATCCTCCCACTTACCACTGCATATAGGTATTCCTCTTAGGAAAACCGCATGGTAAGACACAATTACATTGTTCTCTTGTGAGTTGTATAAGTACTATACTTTGGTATCCCTAGGATAACCTACAATTGGCACTTATCCAATTTGGGTTCTAGTTTGGTATCATCCAAACATATGCCTAACATACCCAAATTTTCAGGAATGTGAAACCCAGTTACTTTCCTGTTCATATCTAATATGAAGTCTGTCAAACAGATTTTTATGGAACCTTATTCAAAATAAGTTTTTCACTGTTAAATGCTTATCCCTTGAAGGAAATGGTAGCTCAGAGCAACTCATGATTAACCTTATCATGTTCAACAGAATTCGGTTACTCAGTTCGGACACACCGTCAATTTGACGTGTTCCGGGAGGAGTCCTCATTGAAAGAATACTATACTCTTTCAAGTATATTAGAAACTTATTGCTTAAGTATTTTCCATTACGGTCTTACCGCGACGGTTTAATACTTTAGCTGATCTGTCTGTCTATTTCGTGTCGAAAACTTTAAAAGTTTCCGATTTGTGTTCTTCAAAAGAGACACATAACCATAACGCGATGCCATATCCGTAAAGGTCACGAAATATTCATATCCACCTCTAGCCTAGCTAGACATGGGCCCACTTGCTTCACTATGAACTAGGGCTAACAGATCGGTGGCACTTGCACTTTTACCAAGTAAATAGTGTTATATGCACATTGCCCAATAAACTAGATTTGTAAACTTTATTTGAATGGAATCAAAACAGTCCTAGTATCCACTCTTCAAAAGTGTGGATATACGATTCTTGTTTAATTGTGTCCCAGACAGCAATGCCACAAATTAGTTTCTTCTGATCAAATCAGTTCGAGCTATTTGTTTGTCACGTTATACGTTTGAGATTTATTTATATTCAAAATATAAATACTGTTATTCACATCTAATGTGTTTATCTCAATATCATCTTTATATAATGAAACACTTTAGTGTTCTAGAATATAAAGGTAAACCCACAGTGGGTTAAACACTGATATAGAGATAATGTTTCTAGTCAAACTAGTTCTATTATAACAGTTTCTAAATTTAAGTACATACCCGATGGTAGTTCCTAAACTTAGGTATCTACGGTTAAAACAGTGACTTTCGTCCCGTTTCCGATCCGCAGATTAAATCTCAATTGAGGTCAGTATCCTGCTCATAACGATTCTGAACATCAATACATGTATTTTATGTACCACACTAAGTATTTAAAATCCAATTTCAATACTAGTAGTGAACATAATCTTGACAAACATATTTGAAGTCAGAGCCTTGCTCGTCTTCAATTCCTTCATGTCTGCTTTGTCCAAACGGCAGTCACGATTCTGCGATCCCGTTTGCCACATCTAAGGCAGACATTTGGGATATGTCTTTTATCTTCCCAGAAGTTTATAATGATTTTGTCTTTGCCATTTTCCACATTCCAGAAGCCTTTGGCCAAGCCTAGGGTTTCTAGAATATCGAAGTAAGGTGCGTCTTGCGCTACTTGCCTTATTGCAAATTTTGACTTTATTTCATTGAGAATAGTCATTAACTCTCAAAGAGTTTACTATTGCAATTTAGTACTTCTAAAACCTAAGTATAGATTTATGAAGATCCTTCAATTTCTTTATCATACTTTAAGGATCTAATCCTTAGTTCTGATTCAGAAATTAAGGAGTCTACTGCGACAAGCTAAATGGATTAAGCACTAAAGTTATCATTACATAAATCTTCCAAAGATTATACTCTACTATTTGCTTTACTCTAGGCTTAGGCCTAATATGTTATTTTATCAAATAAAGTAACTTATTATTTTCCAGGACCATCCTGAAATTTATTCCCAATTTTGAAAATTAAACCATTTAAATACATTTTCCTTAGGATTATGTTTTAAATGTCAATCTTTCAATTTTATCTTGATTTTAATAGTCCAACTATTTAATCAACAATTTCGGTACTATTAATTATAATGATTATTATAGTCCAACTATTTAATCAACTATAATTAATTAAATCAAATATATTGATTACTATAATCCAATTATATAACCAACTATATATGAATTATTTGAATACAGTCCAACTGTTAATTAAAACAACAATTTAAATATTAGTCCAACTAACATTTAATTTATTTGACGAATGATATTTGTTTGAGCGCGTATGGCAAGTAATTAAATGAATATTGCAAATTCAATTCTTGCCTCCAACTATTTTTCGGCGAGCCTCTAACCCTCTGTTGAGTACTCGGGAAACTGTGTTTCCTAGCGGGCTAGGATCCCATTAAATATCACAGAATCTTAACTTTGACCAAAAAATTGTATGATAATTAACTAGGTAGATCTCTAAGATCAATTGGATCCAATCCAATTCCTAGATCCAGTAGGGGGACATCCAAGTCCGAAACATATATATTATATATGACAATACATCCAATGTATTGCCTAACCTTTTTCCTCTGAATCAACTAAGCCTTGGCTTTGGCACAACAAACTTAGTGATCCCAGTTAAGCGCGACCCATTGACCATGGAAAGCTTCGTAATCAATGTCGATGGACAAGAAGTGGTCTTGACTTTGGCCAACAAACCACAACTTGGATAAGACACCAATATGGAACAAAGCTCTTGTGATTCAAACACATCCTTGACGAACAAAGGCCTTGACTTTGGCCAACAAGCCAATGCCAGTCTTTGATCTTGAGTAAGAATCACTCAATGGAAGGAAAAATGCTTAATATTTGTGAGGGTTTTTCGAGTGCAAATTGGCAACCAATTTATTATCTTTTTTAAGGTCTCATCATCATACACCCTTAAACATGCATTCTAAACACATAATAAAGCGCGTATAAATAAATAATAATGATATGCGGATGGATACTTTACACATTGATCCTAGATAAAATCTCTCTCTTTCTCTCTCCCGCTAGCACAAGTATTTGCTTCTACCCGTTACACTACACTTCTAAAGAAACCTCATTTACATTGAGGGGAATAGGTGAGAAGAGAATACAAAGAGTATGGAGGTGATAAGGCTGGACACGCAGGTCTAGTTAATAAATCAAATTTATTACAACAATTTCTAAAATTGTCCCACCCATCTAATAACCATCCGATATACATTATTCATGCATCGCAACCATGTATTCACACAAGCATGCTATCAATCAATCTAATCAAATTAATTAATCTGATAATTAATGACCATCCAATGTTCAAACAAAGATTTGATTTTGCTCGAGTCAAACTCGTTTTTGCGAATAAGTACTCAAAGTACGAATTCTCGAATTAAATTAAACTACATAATTAAATCCAATTCAATTTGTATTTAATACTAATTCGCTATTTAATTCCAAATTAATATTACACTTTATTTAATAAACTTTTACGACTTAAATTCCAAATTTAATCGTTACGGGTCTCAAAGCCCGATTAACGTCCAACGTCAATTTAATTAAAGTCCAATGGGCTTTCAATTAATTTATTTAGGCGTGGACTTTGGTCAACTCGGGTCAAACCCAATAACCAAAGTCCAATCCGGGAGTTACCCTATAAGCCCAGAAATCAATTTAGGCCCAATTAAACTTTAAAGGTCCATTAGTCGCATTTGGGCTTTATGGAAGCGATTTTGGGCCCAATTGGATCCAACCAATTTAGCTTAAACCCATCTTGGTACAACCAAGCCCAATAACAACATTTAAGCCCAATTTCACAAAATAGGCCCAATTCAATTAAATTACAAAATCCAATTTCACAATTTAATTACCTAAAGTGTATAACACAATTAATCACCCAAATCAATATTTCCAAAACATCAAATTAGCCTAATTAATCATGCTCATTTACAACAAAACATGTCCAACACATTTCATCAAAAATCAAACCCAATTCATGCTCTTATGCTCTCGGTTTTTGGGGATTTTTCATATCCGATTCGGTTTCAATCCAATTAAATCCACAATCGACATAAATCAACACACCCAACATGATTCCAACTCATCCAATGATTAAAATCAAAAATCACCAAGATAATTAGGGCTATAGGCATTCGGCCAACACAAAGAATTTGGGGAAAAATGTTCCAAACATAATTTCTTCAAATTGATCTAATCAATCATCAATTAAAACACATTTAAGCATACTAATTCATCCAATTTCATTAAATCATGCTCAAAAACGTTTTACCTAAATTTTAACCCTAAATCATTTTCATGCTCAATATTGGCTCTGATACCATTGTTGGAATTCTCTAAGGTCCAATGATCATTTATCAAGTAAGAAAATACATGTGAATACACGAAGAAATATGGCAGAAACATACTTACAACGATCGGTTGAGATGCGACGAAGAACACTTCAAGCTCTCCTCCATTGATGGTCTCGGCAGAGGGCTGCTCAGCATGTGGACTGCAAGGCAGTGAGCTTTCTGGTTGTCCTCCATTTTCGGTTTTGGATTGATCCATGAAGCTCTAAGCTTTGTTTGGTCATTCCTTGCTCATGAAGTGAGTTTCCTATCACCTTTGTATGGCTCCTATGTGTGCTAGCACCTTGATGATTTGCCACAAATCATCCAAAGCTTCTCCTTAGCTCTCGGCTTTTCCAGAAAACAGAAGGCAGAATTTTGGTCATTGACCGTGTGAGAGAAGAAGGATTTTTTTGGCTCCAAAAATGAAAAGAAAGAGAGATCGATTAGTTGGTGAGAGAGGAAATTGTGTATCTAATACCAAATTAATTTCCAAATTTAATTATATATTTTCTCTTTCCAAAAGTCAAGCATTAAAGCTTGCCAACTACTTCCATCAATCCATCAATCAATCAAATCAAGTGACAAGTTGTCACATCACTCTAAGTGACTAATGATTTGACGCTTGATGCGACTAGCGATTTAACGCTTCATTTGACTTGCGTGCCGCACTCGAATTCGAAATGCGAATGCGTTCGCAAACAATCCCGAGCTCGGGTTCGCTAATTCCAAATTAATGAATTTTCCGTTGCGACGCAATTAAATGATTATGCCTAGCGAAATCACTATTCATATCGCTAACGAATTAATTCTAAATTAACTCGTTCGCCCGAATTAAAATCCAATTTCAATTCCGCGTCGAAATCCAATTTCGTTTAATATATCGAATATATTAATTTATCGATTAATTCCAAATTAATCGTTATCTCTCTTTAAATGATATTTTATCCCAGATAAAATATCTCTGTAATTAATCCCAGATTAATTTTCTCTCTCATCAAATTAATCCCAGATTAATAAAAGTGCGAGTCATACGTCATCGGTGAATCTTCGGGAAGCGACCCATGAGATCCTCGGATATGTTGGCAGTAAATACGGTTGTCGGACTATCTGAACACATACCTACCAAGTACGACGTTTTACCGATTTACAAGACAAGGTTGGCTTCTAGGAAAGCGCCATGCCTACCCAATTCTCCAGAAATATCCTTACAGGAATATAGCGATCTATATCAGGCGTAGTATACGTAGTATTGTGTATGTCGATCAAGTATCGGATGATCACGTGCTAGGCCTGTGGCTGGAATTGTGTCTGCCCCGTACGAAGCACATGTCGGATGTCTGGTAACTAGTCTCTATAATCGGATAAACCTGACCTTGTCATTTTATCCCGATGGCTGCAGTACTTAAGAGTACTAGTACCATATCCTACGTGACCATCATCTCCATATGAGTGGAGTGACACTTCCGTCTTGACATCACACCCAACACACTACGATTCTCGATATACCCAGAAGATGCGTACATAAAAACCGGTTAAAGCCCTAGACGACCAAAACTAAAGTATATTGATTGTCGCAAGTATTAGCGGTGCAAGTCTCAGGTTAAGACCAAATATACCTACCCTGATTTCGGACTTCCATAGACACATAGTCATACTACCAATGGAATTCCGAGGGGGTCTATCCAGAGTGAAGATGTTTCCTGTATCATCGGTAAAACACAACCTCCTATTACACTTGCATGAGCATCCTATACTCAAATATATGAGAATTATGTCGTTGTGCCCTCACAACGCGCACAAGTGTAATACTAGTCTTTTACGTATTTATCGATGTCCAATCTTGATAATACTCTGACTAGGGATATTTAATGATTTATCCTTCGTGGATTGATACTGTCTCATATCATTCTCAATCCAGGAACAAATCATAAGGACCTCCTATCATTTATATATCTTGGTGATCTAATCACAAATGATAAGAGTGCAATATCCTTTGTCACATAGTTAATTTGTACAACAACACCATGATCTGTACAAATAGTGACGCTATGGGTCATAATTGTCCAACAACGCATGTATCCAATGAGCTTAGGCAGAAGCTGTTGGGGTTTTCCCAAAGACACATGTGGAAGCGTGGTTCGGGCGAAATCGTAACTTTAAAAACTTTTAAACTAACCAAATAAATTATTCATTATCCAATATGAATAATTCATTCATAGTTCACCCAAACATATTATATTTGTTATCAAATAATAGTATAAATAATTTAGAAAATATCGCTAAATTTTTACTATAATATTTTTCCGTAAAAGTGCATAAAACGCGTTTTTACCCAAACCGACCAATCAATACACATGGGGGTTGCCCAGGTCAGCCCCAATAGTATTTGGACAGTTCATGGGCTGCCCAAACAGTGAAAAATTTTCTGTTTGGATAGCCAACACCCGATAAGCCCGAAACTCACCCGGTAACGCCATTTTTCGCCGTTTTCGCATATTTTCACTCCGAAACACTTTTCGGAAATTATTCCAATGCCCAATATACATCCAATATATTTAAATAACATATTTTCATCACCAAAATTCTAGAATTTCCAGATCTGATCTGGGTGCCAAAAATATCATTATTAATGCTTTAAATCTAATTTTCTCAATATTAATCATATTAATATTTACACCAATCAAAGCCACCAATGAAGAACTCAAGAACTATTCTAGGAGTTATAAGAGTGGGCATAACACTCTAGAATGACAAAAAGTCATCATATGATAAAATTGAACTAATATTACACTAATATCATTAAATTTAACTTCACACATGCATATAGCCTCCAAATCCATCCTCCAAATCAAAAAGCCCAAAAAAAAAATAAATAAAGAAACCTAAAACTATTCTAGATATTCAAGAACAAGAAACAAACTTTCTAAGTTTAAGAATACTGAAGATTACCTCAAAATCTTCTAATTTTCTTAAGCTTTCTTCTTGACTTTTTCACTTTCTCTTCAAGTTTCTTCAAGAAATTTTGGGAGCTTTCTTTTGAAGATGAATTTCGACCATGGAGGTTAATGAATGAAGATAAATCAAATTTTCACTTTATATATATGTCTTAACCTAACTTGGGGGTATTTTGGTCATTTAAAGTCAAGTAATTATAATTAAAGAATTCAAATTCAATTTGAATTCTTCAAGCTTCAAAAATAACATGCCACTTGTTACCAAAAATAAAAAAATATATGTAATAATAATTACTACAAATGAATTATTTAATCTAATTAAACATAAAATTAAAGTAGAAAAATTCAAATTAAATACTTCAACCTTAATATTATTAGTAACCAATAATAATTAAACATATTTCATAACAATTATAAAATATAGATATTATTTAATTATCTAAATATTTAACATTTAAATATCTAAATAATTAATTAATATAATTATTAGTATATATATGTATTTTTATTTACACTAAATAACAAAATACATATATTAATTACATGTATCAAAATCTCATTTGACAATTAATTAATATGTATCAAATCAAATTTTGTATCAAATACAAATACATATTAATTATTAATTGACCAAATCCCCTAATGCATATATTTTTGTTTAACTGTTTAAACGAATCGAATTAACTCATTTAATCCGGTGAAGTATTATGAATAATCTGTATTATTCATAACGTGTTGCCCAAGTGCTCAATGAGTACACTTCATATTGTGGGACTCTCTAAGTTTAGGTTTATCCGTCATGAAATCAAATTTCGTGTCCATAATTCACCCACTCATGAATTTTGACGACCACAGATAATCTCGCTAAACTATGCAAGTCGAGGTCATTGCATACGTATAACCCCCTTGTCACAGGCTATCAATATTATACCCGGGATATAGATAGGAACGTCAAATCCCTAAGGTATAATATAGTCGACTTTCAAATTTATGATCTCTAAATAACACTCGGATCTCACTTCCGAAGTATACCACGACCATGGATTTACTAAATCGCAAATATATTCAAGATATATATGTCCTGTACACAGGACTGACGAATTCTATTTGATACTCACAGGATATAATGAGCATCAGTATACACCCAACGAACATGCGGAGGTCTGATCTAAATAGATCGGTGACATGACTGCCATCAAAGTGTGGATGATGTCTCATATATCCACAGTGGTATCTTAAGTCGAAAGACCACTATACTACTCGACTCGAGAAGATTCCTATTGACGTTGGTGTACCATCTATTATGAAATCTTCGGTGAGTCGTTCAATGTTTATCAAATAAACACCTACATGTCTATACGAGTCTCCCAAGACTCACGATTCATTGGGATAAACCATCGGACCAAGTCTCGATATACGACATGTACTAGTCTCAGTAGATTTTACTAACCGACCCATATCAGCAAATCTTGACCAGGAACTTTATTTGAGAATATACAACTTATAATGACGCTTCCCAATGTCAATTATAAACTATGTTGTAACTGCGCACTACGTTGTAAATCCTGGGTCTTTATCTAAATATACATATCACTAAATCATATTTAGTTTCAATTTAATCGTAATTAGGTCGAATACGTATATAAAAACAAGAGGTGCAACCATTAAGTAAGTAATATTATGGAAAAAAGAATTATTCGTATTCATGAATCGGACATAAATACGATTTGGATTGGCACTCCGAGCACCAACCCTAACAAAAGCTCGTTGCAAGAACTACTCAATGTATATTCATAGGCTATGGAGATGAAGAATTTTGATACATACTATGGGTTCCGAAAGAAAAGATGGTCATCAGAAGCCAAGATGTAGAGTTTTATGAAGACTGGAGACATTGAAAAGTCCAAAATGTCTTTCAATTCCAGCGTCGATAGAAATCCAGACCCAAGACAAACACAATTGGCCATAGATAGGGTGCATGATATTTCAGAAGCAGAACTAGAGGAGGCATATAAGGATGTCGCGAAGGGGGAGACACAACCCGCTCGATCAGAAGCTACAGAAGAGAGTGTTGAGCAGGGGGAGCCGCAACCCACTATATTAAAAGCTATAGGATCAACAACAGATTTGGATAATGACAGACCTCCTGAAACTAGTGGACCTCAGATAAGAAGATCTGACGAGGTCGGATTCCATCAACCAGATATTCGGAATCCGAATACATTCTGCTTGCTGATGAGGGGGAGCCAGAAAGTTTCCCACAAGGAAGGAAGTCACTGAGGAACAAATAGGTGAAGAAACATGGAGTGGAACTATGATGTGCAGAGACACAGTGAAGTGTGTTGTGCAGAAACACAACCAATATGTCAACAAAGGTGGTTACACGGGATAAACTAGAGCTATATAAAGACATAGTCGGAAAAGCTATAAGATGAAAATCGTTTCGGATGCAGTTGGAGGGGGAGAATTGATAAGAATCTAACATGTATTTGTTACAACCACCATTAATCACTTAATGGTTTTGGAATAACCACCATTAACCACTCAATTAGTGGCAACTACTCTACTAATTATGTTAAGTTAGAAGACAAGCCATTGCCTATAAATTGAGCTATCATTTGTGAGTTCAAGCATCCCAAAATATTAAGTTTCATATTAAGAGAACTTAGAGAGTGAAGTATGAGATTTTTTATAACAAAATTTGTAATCTTTGAAAATTCTATTCAAGTAGTAATAGAGAGTAACTTTTTCCTCATAAACACTCTTCAGTGGTCAGTGAATTACAATAAGTGGTATCATGAGCTTTGGTTATACATTGGGGTCGTAAAGCCGAAAAACGAAACTCAGTTGGGAAAATTCAGGTTTCGGGAAAGTTGTCAAAAATCAGTTTTGATCATACCATCAGTTTTTTCACGTCGAGACGAGCACGGTGGTATTTTTCGGCCATCAAACGGAGATCCAGAGAGCCCGTACACGCCGAGCAGCAACTGCCCTCGTGCCCTTACTCGTGTCACGCGCTTCACGCACGACCAGAGGTTGAAGATGCTGACGCATCAGACACGTCAGTACACATCAGCGCACAGTCAGCACCATGTCATCAGTCATGTCAGCGCCACATCAGCGCACAGTCATCGACACGTCAGAGAATAGTCAGTAGCTATGTCAACAAGGTGTCTGACACATCAGCTGCCATGTTATCGCCACATGTCTGACACGTCATAAAGCCGGTTCCACTTTGGCCACGTCAGTATACCTATTAAATTTCATTGAGCCCCCTGAAGTCTCTGAAATTTATATTTTAACCCCCAAAATTTTAGAAATTTATAAATCAGCCCCTAAGTCGAATATATATAAAAGATAAGACATGCTTCCATAAATACATATTATATATTATAGAAAAAGAATTATTTGTATTCATGAACCGGATATAAATACGATCCGGATTGACACTTTGAACACCAACGCTAATAATTGCATTCCCCGGAAGTGTGATAACATCTAAAATTCATTAAAGATAACTTATGACTACATTTAATCCAGTAATTTCGGAAGACGATTTTGAA
>SKCR01032128.1:0-69304 GCA_019454045.1 Zanthoxylum bungeanum
ACACCTCTTCTGGGTATACTGAGAATCGTAGTGTATTGGATGTGATGTCAAGATGGAAGTATCACTTCAGTTATACGGAGATGATGATCACGCAGGATACGAAACTAGTACTCTTTAGTACTGCAGTCATCGGGATAATATGACTAGGTCATGATTATCCGATTATAGAGACTACTTACCAGAGATCCGATATATGCTTCGTACGGGGCAGACACAATTCCAGCCCTAGGTCTAGTATTTGATATCGATACTGGATCATAATACGCAATACTACGTATACTACATCTGACAAAGATTATATATTCCTTTAAAAAATATTTCTGGAGAATTGGGTAGGCACGGTGCTTTGCTAGAAGCCAACCATGTCTTGTAAATCGGTAAGAACGTGGTAGTGGGTACGCACGTATTCGGATAGTCCGATGACCGTATTTACTACCAACATATCCATGGATCTCTTGGGTCGCCTCCCAAAGATTCACTGAGGATGTTTGACTCGAACAGAATTAATCTTGGAGTAATTATGAGAGAGAGAAAATTAATCTGGGATTAATTACGGCAAGAATTAATCTGGGATTAATTAACAGAGAAAGAATTAATCTGGGATTAATTGCGTCAAGAATTTATCTGGGATTAAATTAGTCGAGAGGAGAGAACGCAATTAATTTAGAATTAATCGGTAAAGTAAATTTATTAGTGAAATTAGATTTTACTATTTAATTTATTTAATTGGGCTAAAATAATATATTAGATATATTAAATGAAATTAGATTTCAAAGCGGAATTAAAGTTAGATTTTAATTTAAGCGAATGAATTATTTTAGAATTAATTCGTAAGTGACTTCCGTAATAATTTTGCAAGGCATTATTATTTAATTAAATTAGTTTTAATTACGTTGCGACAGAAAGTTCGTTTAATCGGATTAAACGAACCCAGGCCCAAAGTGTGTTGGAGAAGCCAACTTAAATTTGGAATTTAATTGTGGTGGGACCCACAGCTTACATCAAATGTCTTAAGCTTGATGTGAGTAGTTGGCTTGCATTTAATGAATTCTTTTTCATTTACACCAACCTAGTTTTTGGAAAATATAACACACCAATTTTGGAAATTGAAAACAACTATTCCTCTCTCTTCTACCCCACAAAAATCGTGAGCCTCTCTCCATGGAAGACATTTTTGTTCTTCAAAATTTGTTCTTGCTAGCACATAAGGAGTCAAAAGTAGGTGATAGGGAGACTCACCCGAGAGTTTGGAACTCGATCTCAAGCTCCGAAGCTTCCAACGCATCCAACAAAGAAGGAATTTTTGAAATCTCCTCAACCAATCAATGTGAGTATTCCGCAACTCTCTTGATGATTCACACACGAATCACTCTTAGACGATCTTGGCATGTTCTAGGAACACTAACAATGATATCAGAGCGATCTAAGCTTGATTTGAAAATCTAGGGTTCTAAACTTTAATTTGGGATTTTTGTGATTGGAGCATGAAATGCCTAAATTGATTGTTGGGTTATGTTTGTATAATGCTGAGTTGGATTTGTGCATTGTTGGATTTTTGAAATATTGATTAGATCAAAAATCCCCAAATCCTAAGCATGGCCGAAAATTACCCCTAGGTTGCTCATGGTGATTTTTCAAAATTAGCAATTGGATATGTTAATTGGCATGAAATGTATGATAGATGTTGATTTAATTGGATTGAAATCAAATTATATGATAATTTACTTGCAAAAACCGTGAGTATGAAGCATGTAATGAATTGTTTTGCTTCAATTTATGTTGGACATGAATTGGAATTAAATAGCATAATTAATTGGATTAATTAAATGTTTTGGAAACATGAGGTTAGTTAATTAATTGTGTTAATTACACTTGAATTAGATTAATATGTAATTTGGAATGATATCAATTTAATTTATTATATTTGGGCTTAATGAGCTTGGTTGGGCCAAATTTGGTTTAGGATAATTGGTTGGATCCAATTGGGCCTAAAACCATTTCCATAAAGTCCAAATATGATAATTGGGCCTTTAAAATTTTAATTGGGCCTAATGGGCCTAGATTGATTTTTGACATAGGGTGAATCCTAATTGGGCCTTGGCATCTTGGGTTTGACCCATAATTTCCAAAGCCCATGCCTTAAGAATTAATTGAAAGCCCATTGGACATTAATTGAATAGTATTGGATGCTAATTGGGCCTTTGAGACCCGTTAAGATTGGATTTGGAATCCAAGTCTAAAAGGCACTATTGAAAGTGTAATTATTTAATTTGGAATTAAATATGAATTAGTATTGAATATAATTTAAATTGGATTTAAAATTATAGTTCGATATAATTCAAGAATACTTACTTTGAGTATTTATTCTTAAACGAGTTGGACTCGCGCAAATCAAATCGTTGTTTGAACATTGGATGGTCATTAATCAAAGATTAATTAATTGGATTAGATTGATTGATAACATGCTTTGTGTGAATACTTGGATGTATGTATGAATAATGTATATCAGATGGATATTAGAATGGTGAGGGAAATTTTGGAAATTGTTGTAATAAATTTAGAATTTATTAAATTGGACCTGCGTGTCCAGCCTATTACCTCTTTTCTCATTGTATTTCTCTTCTCACCTATTCCCCTCAATGTAAATGAGGTTTCTTTAGAAGTATTATGTAATTGGGTAGAAGTATGAGTAGTGCTAGCGGGAGAGAGGAAAGAGAGAGATTTGTTCTAGGAACAAGTTTGTTGTATATCCATCTGCATATCATTATTAAATTTATTTCGCGCCTTATTATACTCTTAGAATGCATAATTAAGGGTGTATGATGAGACCTAATTAAAGATAATAAATTGGTTGACAATTTACGCGAAAAACCCTCATTTCATATTAAGCGTTTTTCCTTCCATTGAGTGATTCTCTCTCAAGATCCAAGATTGGCACTGGTTTCTTGGCCAAAGTCAAGACCTTTGTCCATCACGGATGTGTTTGAATCACGAAATCCTTGTTCCATATCGTACGCCTTGGGCAAGTTGTGATTTGTTGGCCAAAGTCAAGGTCACTTCTTGTTCATCGGCCTCGATTACGAAGCTTTCCCACTTTCAATGGGTCACGCTTAACTGGTTTCATTAAGCTTGTTGAGCCAAAGCCAAGGCTTAGTTGATGCAGAGGAAAAAAGGTTAGGCAATATATTGGAAAAATTGGCGTATATTGGATATATGTTTTGGACTTGGATGTCCACCTACTGGATCTAGGAATTGGATGGGATCCAATTGATCTTAGAGATCTACCTAGTTAAGTTTCATACAATTTGTTTGCCAAAGTCAAGGTTGTGTGTTATTTAACGGGATCCTAGCCCACTAGGAAACTAGGTTTCCCGAGTACTCCACATAGGGTTAGAGGCTCGCCGAAAAATAATGGGAGGCAAGTATTAAATTTGCAATTTCGTTTAGATACTTGCCAATACGCGCTCATTTCATTTTTCGGCATTAAAAATTTATATATATTAGTTGGACTAATATTCAATTGTTGTTTTAATTAAACAGTTGGACTGTATTCAAACTAGTTCATTTATAGTTGATTATATAATTGGATTATAGTAATCAATATATTTGAATTTAACCAATCAAATTGTAATAAGTTATATAGTTAGACTATAGTAAACATTACATTAGATTGTACCTGAAATCGTTGATTGGATAGTTAGACTATTGGAATCAAGATAACTGAAAGATTAGCATTTAAAACATAATCCTGGGTGAAAATGTCTTTAAGCGGCTTCAATTTTCAAATTGGGAATAGAACCTCATGATAGTCCTGGGAGCCGAGAAGTTACTTTATTTGATAGAGTGACATCTCGGGCCTGAGCCCGGAGTTGAGCAAATAGTGGAGCATGAGCTTTGGAAGACTCATGGTGATGATAACTTTAGTGCTCAATCTGTTATGCTTGCCGCAAAGACTTATTAATTTCTTCGTCAGAACTAAGGATTAGATCCTTATAGTATGATATTGAAGTTGAAGGATCTTCATAGATCTATTCTTAGATCTTAGAAGTACTAATTGTAATAGAAAACTCTTGGAGAGTTCATGGCTATGCTCAAGGAGACAGAGCCAGAGTTTGCAAAAGGGCAAGAGGCACAAGGCGTATCTTACTTCGACATCCTAGAAGGCCAAGGCTTGGCCGAAGGCTTCTGGGGGTGTGAAGAAAAGGGCAAGGCTAAATCGTCAGTCTTCTGGGAAGACAAAGGACATATCCCAAGATGTCTGCCTAAACTGTGGCAAACAGGGTCACTGGAAGCGTGACTGCCGTATGGACAAGGCAGACATGAATGAAGTGAAGGTGGGACAAGGTTCCGGCTTCAAGTATGTTTGTTATAAACATGTCCACTGCTGTTTTTAAAATTGGATTTTAGATACTGGATGTGGTACATAAATATATGTACTGATGTGTAGGATTTGCTGATAAGAAGGAGACTGGCTTCAGATGAGATCGAACTGCGAGTTGGAAACAAGACGAGAGTCGCTGTTTTGGCCATAGAAACCTAAGTTTTGGAACTTCCCTTTGGGCATGTACTTAAATTAGGAAAGTGTTATAATGTATCTAGTTTGACTAGGAACATTATCTCTGTATCTAGTTTAACCCGTTGTGGGTATACCTTTATATTCTAGAACACTAAGTGTTTTGTTTATAAAGATGATATTAAGATAAGCATATTAGATGTGAATAACAGTATTTATATTTAGAATATAAATGAATCTCAAACATAAAATATGACAAACAAAAGCTCAAACTGAATAAATCTATTAAGACTTAAAACTGGCATTGTTGTCTATGACATATTAAACAAGACTCGTATATCCACATTTTTGAAGAGTGGATACTAGGACAAATTTGATTCTAATTCAAATGATATCGACGAATTTAGTTTATTAGGCAAAATACCTAAAACACCTTTTACTTGGTAAAAGTGCAAGTGCCACCGATCTGTTACCACTCGTTCATAGTGACGTAAGTGGGCCGAAGTCTAGCTAGGCTAGAGATGAATATGAATACTTCGTAACCTTTACGGATGTGGTATCGCGTTACGGTTAAGTGTATCTTATGAAACACAAGTCTGAAACTTTTGAGTAATTCAAAGAGTTTCGACACGAAGTAAGAAAACAGACCGGTAAAAGTATTTAAAAACATTACGGTCGGACCATAGTGTAAAATACTTAAGCAATGAGTTTCAAGATTACTTGAAAGAGTATGGTATTCTTTCACAGTGGACTCCTCTCGGGACACCTCAATTTGTCGGTGCGTCCGAATAGAGAAACCGAACTTTGTTGGACATGGTAAAGTTAATGATGAGTCGCTCTGAGCTACCAATTTCCTTCTGAGGATACACATTAAACAGTGCAATACTTATTTTGAATAAAGTTCCATGAAAATCTGTTAGACAGACTTCATATTAGATATGAACAGGAAAGAAACCGGGTTTCTCATTCCTGAAGATTTGGGAATGTTGGGCATACATTAAATGTTTGGATGGTACCAAACTAGAACCCAAATCGGATAAGTGCCTATTTGTAGGTTGCCCTAGGGAAACCAAAGTATAGTACTTATACAACTCACAAGAGAACAATGTAATTATTGCTCTCCATGCGGTTTTCCTAAGAGGAATACCTATATGCAGTGGTAAGTGGGAGGAAAGTAAAACTCGATGAAAATTAGAGTAATACTGTTCCAAACACCGACTCCTTTACGGAACACGACAATTCATCAAGGATGAAACTATACCAATAATCTTCGAATACACAAGAACCGCGTAGGTCGGAGAGAGTCAGAAAATAAACTGGGAGGTATGGGTTTCTGATCTCACCTCATGTAGATGTCAATCTTATTGAGGAAGACGAACCCGCTACGTATGAGGTAGCGATACAAGGTATCGACTCCGCTATATGGAAAAATGCCATGAAGTCCGAAATGGATTCCATGTATACAACCAAGTTTGGACACTGGTTAATGTAACAGAAGGCATTGTGCCTATTGGTACTATTTGAGTCTTCAAGGAAGACATACATGGATGGAAATATATAAATGTACACAGCTAGGCTTGTACAGAAAATATATCGTCAACGACATAGTGTCAACTACGATGAATTTTTTTCACTTGTTTCCATGATTGAATCCATTTGGATAATGCTTGCTAATGCTGCATATTTCATTTATGAAATATGGAAAATGGACGTCAAAATCGCTTTCCTTCACGAAAACCTTTTGGAGGATGTTTATAACATCCTGACGATTTTGTCGTGCCGAAATATGCAAACAAAGTTTGCAAGTTAAATCTATCCATTTATGGATTGAAGCAAGCATAGCGTTCTTAGAACTATAGTTTGATGTAATCATAATGGTATATGATTTCATTCAAAATGAAGATGATTCTTGTGTATATAAGAAGGTTAGTGGGAGCGCACCGACAATGAATGTCCTATAAGTTGATGATGTATTGCTTCTTAGCAATAACATTCCCATAATATAATCGATGAAAGCTTGGCTTTCATTAAAATTTTCCATGGAATACCTGGGAGAAGCAGGCTTTATTCTTGGAATAAAGATCTACTGGGATAGATCTAGAAAGCTGCTGACACTCTCTTAGTGTTCGTACGTCTTGTTATATACGTGACCTGGTGTCTCATATGCTTTGAGCATATGGAGTCACAATCAGGCCAATCCAGGTGATGGTCACTAGATTGATGTTAAGAACATCCTTAAGTATCTTAGACGAACTAAGGATGCGTTCTTAAAATATGGGGAGAGGAGAACTTGAGGTGACTAGGTTCACCGCTGCAAGTTTCCAAACCGATAAAGACGACTTTAAGTCGCAATAAGGGTATTATATGGTTTGAATAACGGAACAGTGAGCTTGAAATCTTCCAAGCAAGATATTGTTGCCGAATAAGCAACAAGAGCGGAACATTGTTGCAGCTGAGGCATCAATAGAAGAATTTTGGATCTATATAATCCTAATTGGATTAGGAGTAGTTCTGTTAGCAACTGAGCTAGGCTACAACACAGGCTAAGGAACCACGGTCTCATTAACGATCCAAGTATGTACTTCAAATGGTTTTATCTGATTCGTGAGATCATACATCGTGGCGATGTGATGATTTAATAAATCGCATCAGATGATAAACTTACAAATCCGCTGACGAAAGCTGTTTCTCAGCAGAAGTTTGAGCGACCCGTACATAGTTCAGGTGTAGGACACTTGAGTGATTGGCTATAGGCCAAGTGGGAGATTGTTATACAATTATGACCTATAACATCACTATTTGTACAGAACACGGCGTTGTTGTACAAATTAACTATGTGACAAATGAAATTGCTCTTTTATCATTGGTAATTGGATTACCGGGATATATAAATGATAAAAGTCCATATGATTACTACCAGATTAATAAGATATGAGACAATATTAATCCACAAAGGTTTAATCATTAAATATCCTTAGTCGTAGTATTATCGAGACTGGACATCGAAAATACGGAATAGACTAGTATTGCACTCGTGCGCATTATAGAGGCATAATGGCATAGTTCTCATATATTTTTGTATTGGATACTCATGCAAGTGTAATAGGAGGTCCTGTTTACTGATGGTACGAAAACAGCTTCACTCTGGATAGACCCATCGGAATCCCATTGGTAGTATGACTACGTGTCTATGTGAATCCGAATCAGGGTAGGTGTATTTGAATTTAACCCGAGACTTGCATCGCTAATACTTGCGACAATCAGTATACTTTGGTTTTGGTCGTCCGGGGCTTTAATAGGTTCTGTGTAAGGCTCTTCTGGGTATACTGAGAATCGTAGTGTATTGGATGTGATGTCAAGATGGAAGTATCACTTCAGTCATATGGAGATGATGATCACGCAGGATACGAAACTAGTACTGCAGTCATCGGGATAATATGACTAGGTCATGATTATCCGATTATAGAGACTACTTACCAGAGATCTGATATATGCTTCGTACGGGGCAGACACAATTCCAGCCCTAGGCCTAGCATGTGATATCGATACTGGATCGTAATACGCAATACTACGTATACTACGCCTGACAAAGATTATATATTCCTTTAAAGAATATTTCTGGAGAATTGGGTAAGCACGGTGCTTTACTAGAAGCCAACCATGTCTTGTAAATCGGTAAGAACGTGGTACTGGGTACACACGTATTCGGATATTTCGATGACCGTATTTACTGCCAACATATCCAGGGATCTATTGGGTCGCCTCCCAAAGATTCACCGATGATATTTGACTCGAACAGAATTAATCTTGGATTAATTATGAGAGAGAGCAAATTAATCTGGGATTAATTATGGCAAGAATTAATATGGGATTAATTAACAGAGAAAGAATTAATTTGAGATTAATTGCGTCAAGAATTTATCTGGGATTAAATTCGTCGAGAGGAGAGAACGCGATTAATTTAGAATTAATCGGTAAAGTAAATTTAATAGTGAAATTAGATTTTACTATTTAATTTATTTAATTGGGCTAAAATAATATATTAGATATATTAAATGAAATTATATTTCAAAGCAGAATTAAAGTTAGATTTTAATTCAAGCGAATGAATTATTTTAGAATTAATTCATAAGCGACTTCCTAATAATTTTGCAAGGCATTATTATTTAATTAAATTAGATTTAATTACGTCGCGACGGAAAGTTCGTTTAATCGGATTAAACGAACCCAAACCCAAAGTGTGTTGGAGAAGCCAACTTAAATTTGGAATTTAATTATGGTGGGACCCACAACTTACATCAAATGTCTTAAGCTTGATGTGAGTAGTTGGCTTGCATTTAATGAATTCTTTTTCATTTACACCAACCTAGTTTTTGGAAAATATAACACACCAATTTTGGAAATTGAAAACAACTATTCCTCTCTCTTCTACCTCACAAAAACCGTGAGCCTCTCTCCATGGAAGACAATTTTGTTTTTCAAAATTTGTTCTTGCTAGCATATAAAGAGTCAAAAGAATGTGATAGGGAGACTCACCCGAGAGTTTGGAACTCGATCTCAAGCTCAGAAGCTTCCAATGCATCCAACAAAGAAGGAATTTTTGAAATCTCCTCAACCAATCAATGTGAGTATTCCGCAACTCTCTTGATAATTCACACACGAATCACTCTTAGACGATCTTGGCATGTTCTAGGAACACTAAGAATCTATAAGCCTAAGACTCCCGTGTTTGATGGTATTGGCTTCCACACTAAGGTACTTATTCTAGGTACTATCTAAATTTTCTCCTTGAACTATACTCCTGATTATCTTCCGTATGTTGATCTTACTACCTTTTTACTGAGAACCTTCTTAATAATCACTCTCTCTCAAAGTCCTACTATGCTATATTTGTTATTCCTTCTTACGAAGTTTACCCTATTTCTTAAATTTCCTCATATCTCAGTTTCTTGAACTCCTTACGTCTTTAGTCCTTTTAAAACTCTCTTGACTTTGATTGTTTAGGGTATATCCACTAAAACTTTTGGTTCAAGTGATATTCTCCTACTAGTTCTTCCATCCCAATGCAAGCTCTTTATAAATCATATACTATATCCCTGAGAATCACCTTCTCTGGTTCCTTCGCTCTTCTGAGCCTTTACTCCCTTAAGGGCTTTCACTTCAACGATGACTTCAAGATTTGGCTTGACTTACTATGACTTCAAACTCTTCTATCTCATTTAGAATATTACTATATTCTAATCCTTATCTAGGTCCTTTTGAGCTTCTTGGTTGGGTTGTTCTACTATCTCATGATATGTTCATCCTATCCAACACTCTTCTTTATTTATCCAGAACCTTATTGGGTCCTAGGCTGAGGAGTGGATACATGTTTTCTATAGAGATATGGAAATCTACATCATTGTTGATGATCTAGGCTTGGTAAGGGTCTGGTTAGGTGCCTATATACTCATTAGAGTAAAGCTACTAGGAGGAAAATTTATCATCCGTTCAGTTGGGATGGCAATGACTACTTTAGGTCTCAAAATTCCACAACTTCATCAACCATTCTGATATCTCTATTCCATTAGCATCCTTAAGCTACGTTATCTCTTTTTACTATATGCACTGAGATTCCTTGTCACTAACTGTATCATTCTGAATTGTTTCTATATTCTATCTATTGGTTTTAGGTTGTGTTGCTGAGGTTATTGGTCGTTTGTCTTATGAGTTTCCTTCTGGGTCTCTACTCTTGCTATGGATCACAGCTATGATACTCTGTCCTACTTTCCATACTGGTATTTTTGCTAACTTATTAGTGTATTCGATTCTCATGGGTATGCTCTTTTTAAACTTACATGGGTTCCTACTGGTATTGGTCTAACATATGGATTCTCACTAGTACTGTGAACTTGCTCATATTGGCTTGGGTTAGGTTCTTATTTGTCTGACCTTAGAAGTCTCATTGGTCTTTTTCTGGGTAAACCATTCTTCCAAATTCACTACCTCTGTCTTAGATATGGTGTTATACGAACTAGGCTTATGTACGATTCTCTCTTTCTATGCTGGTACTGGCTGGGACAAGATTTTTACGTCTCTATGGATGTCGATGTTCCTTGTCCCGGTATTCTATGTCTTGGTTGAGTCTATTACTCATATAAGATAGGTATGAGTTAGACTCCTTCAAAATAGCTTTTTCGACCGATATTACTAAGGGGTGAGAATCTGAGTAGCTTAGGGTCGTATCTATGTCGGGTTACTTGGGCTAAGGTAACTAATCATCTCTGATTACGATCTTCATTTATTTGCTTGCGAGCCTGGGTTTGAGGATCTAGATTCTCTTCATCCTTTTTGGCATCTCTTATCTATTTGAACTCCCAAGTCTAATCCTCATTTCTTGTTTCTTTATATCTTTCTGACTGTCCTTCGTTACTCGGGAAGCTTTCTATTTATATGAGGTACTTAGGGCTATTGGATTTACATGAGGATTTTTCTGATGAGGGAATGAGTCTTTATTAGGAAGGAAGGAATCTCACGAAAGAAAATGAACCTTACTTAGGTCTTCTCGATATCTTACTATTACTCAAACTTCCTATATTCCTTTTACTATTATAAGTTCTAGTGTTCTCTTTATCATCTATTTTTGTATCTCTCCCATTTACTGTCTCTAATTGCTTGAACATCTATGTATCATTCCTTACTTTTCTTTCTAGCTTTCTCTTCCCACTCCCCGAAGTGAAAAATTCTTAGAAACTTATTATCTATCTTCATGAGGATGAATAATGAACCAGGGTAAAGATAGAAGGATTTCCAACTAGTATAAGAACTATGGTTTTTGTACTGGAAAAAAAGTTCAAATAACTTAAGAATTTCCTACTAACCAGTCTATAGAACTTGAAGACGTACTCGAGGATCAGATACTGGAGAGGTAGTACCTCACACTAGTATCCCGGGCATACTATGTATACAAGACCCCAACACTCTGCCCACCGCAGTCACTGACTCCCTAGATCATGCTATGATACCATCTTTATAACATCCCCCTCCACGAGATGCTACCGGCAGGGAATAGGCCGTACTATCCCCCCGAGCCTCTGACTTTATAACTATAAACAACACTGATACTCATTTATCAAACATAAAATCATACATGGACCATTGCCCAAATCCACAATATAGAATATAAAATAGTACACACAATTGAATACTCAACATCACATTTCTTAATAACTCTATACATTAATATTTATAACACAACTTTACTATATAGATAGCTGGTACTTGATTTTACTTGACTTGACTGAAATCTATCTCAGACTTAACTTGGTGGAACCAATACCCAAGTTACTACCATCAGTATCCACCCTCTGAAGCTCGTCCTTTGGGTAACCTAAAAAACAAGGAAACTGGGAGTGGGGGGTTAGATCATTTGAATGACCTAGTGAGTCGACAATCTTAAACGAAAACTGAAATACTTATAAAAATATTCATTTTCTATAATCGAAAACATTTCTTGAAAAATTAAACCTTTCTGAAAGCTCTTTTCAAATCTCTTTTTTTCTGAAACTTTTTCTAGTAACTTCTTTCTTTATGAAAACAACTCTTTTTCCATAAAATCGTTTCTCTGGAAAATTTTCATTAAACTAGTGTTTCTGAAAATCACATCTCTGAAACTCTGTCTTTGAAAACCTGATTTTTGTAAGTCTGTATCTGAATGTCTGCTGAAAAACCTGACGCATGGGGGCATTACGTATCGCCGTCCCCCCATACGCCTAACCAGAGCCAGTGTGAAAATCCATGATATTGGGGCATTACATATCGTCGTCCCCCAACGCATGCCACTATCTTGTCCCTGAATTTAGGTTCTAGGGGCATTACATATCGCCGTCTCCCTAGCCCTAAAATCATGTGGTCTTGGGACATTACGTATCGCCGTCCCCCAAGCCACAAATCTGGAGTTAGAGGTGAAAATTTATGCTACCTTCTAGACTCTGAATCTAGGATCTATGGACATCTGCCATCCCTAGTACTGAACAACATGTGCACATGATATCTGTAAGCGTCAATTCTATATCTGAGTCAAGTTACATACTGAGATGAGTTTTTCCCCCATGCCTCCAAAAATCATAAAACTTAAGCTTTTGAAATCAATATTTCTAAAACATCATTATTTGTAAGACATCTGTATTAAAATTTTGGCCCTAATGTGTGTCAAATACACATTAAATATTCACATGTTGTAGAAGCGAAAAGGGATTTACCGCTATGCCTATGACTTCGGCGACCACGACACTGTTGGACTCGCAGCCCATAGAAACCATAGATAGCCCATTGGAGACTAACCAGAGAATAAATGACTCACCATCCAGTACAAGACACTGGGAATGATTTAAGGCCACACTGCACCCCTCGCAAGGTCCGACCTAAACCCGTTTGGGTTTGGAATGATCACTTACTTATGCCAGTATAATATCCAAGTTGGAAGAGAGGATCCATATGTATTATAATGTAGTCACATACAATAAAATTTATATAACATATATAACATAAACACATAATATGATAATACATAACAGAAGGCATAACTTGCATAAAACCAACAACCATAAAGCGCAAGGTCATGCATGGTAAGATAATAATAGAACTAGCGCGAGAAAACAATTAAAGTAATCACACAATCAATAATGATGATAAAGTAATAACAAGACAAGTGTAACTATTTCCAAGCGGTATATGGAGTTGTATATCGGGTGTAGACCATACTACCGTCCATTCGAAATCGGCTATCGAATTTATGTTTGGGTTTTCATCCTATATACCATAGGGAAGAAAATACACGGCCCGATATAGCCAGTTAAGTGGCTGGATTTTTTGTATGACAATTGTATGTTCGGTAAGATATACAACGTCATTGAACTGGGAAAATAAGATGCAGATTTATGGTTTTGGAGCCCTCAGGTTGTACCTTTAAGTGTATGTAGACACTACATTTTTGCATGAGCCCGATGATGAGCCTCGTATGGAGGCACTACCTGAAAAGTTGCAGACGTTGCGAATAACGAATGCCGGAAGCGAGGAAAACCTCTAAAATTAGCACCTCATTGGATTCAAACTCACTAGCCCGCCTCGGACTCGCTCAGCCAGCTGCTGCTTCAAACCTTAGCTTCGGACCTCCCATGCAGCCCATCCACGCGGCCCAAAACCCCATGCATAATATTCAAATATGAGAGCATCAACACTTTCCAATTTAATGAGATTTTGGGATCTCATCCTTACTAATTTAACAAGATTTGAGATCTCCTCACCACAAAATTTACAAGATTTTTATTCCCAAAATAATTTGATAATATAATCCCAAATAAACATGATTTGTTTCCCTATTTAGAGATCCATTCAAATCATTATAAAATGGAGACTCTTCTTATTCTTCTAGAGGCGGCAACTTGTGAAAAAAAAACCTAGGAGCTTCACCGAAAAAAATAAAAGAGAAGATGAGAATCACCGAAAACAGAAGACAAAAAAAGGGGGGCATCACCAAGAGAAAAAATGTGAAACAGTGAGCCATGAACCAGTAAACCAGTGAGCCGTGAACCAAAAGTAGCGTGAAACATGGAAAGCCGTGAACCAGAAACAACAACTGGAGAGAAGAAACGTGCAGACCTGGACGTGAACAGCGAGCCAGCAGCGTGAATGAGGCAAGAACTAGCGAACCAGAAGCAGAAACAGTGAAACAGTAACCAAAAATAGCGAACCAGCTATCAAAAATAGCCAACCAGCAAACCAGCGATCCTTCCAGCAACGACCTAACGCACTTCCGAGAAAACAACTGAAAAGGTAAGACCTGAGGGCACCCTTACCATATTTATTTTTATACGTCCAGCCGGGTATGTGAAGTCCTACATCAAAAACAGCCAAATATCTGGCCACATTTCTCCTTTGGCATTTTGTTATTTATTTTTTTAATCTATTTATACAATTTTATTGTTATTTTATTATTTCGCCTTTATTTTGTTTATGTTTGTTCATGTTGATGATTATCTGTATATGCATGATTATATTTTTTTATGTCCGTTTACATTGTGTTGATGATTATGTGTGTTATTATCCCTTGCGGTATATTGGATGGAAACCCAGACGTAAATTCTGTAGCTGAATTTGAATGGACGGTAATGCGGTTTGTACTTGGGATACAACTCCATGTGCCACTCGGGAAATATTCATATATGCGTGTTGACGTCGTTATTGGTATTATTGTATGCTTTCTCCCGTCTTAGCATTGTTACATCCCATATGCGTATATTTATTTATTGACGTTTTTCCTAGTTTTGATTGTTTATTATAATTTTCATTACCGCATCTCATATTTCTTAATTTAATATGCTTTTGGAACTATGTTATTGTGATTATTATTTTGGTTGGGTGAGTTATTACATTTTTTATTCGTTTTTATGCGTGAATTGCATTAAGACTTGACTGTACCATTGTGTGAACCCGTACATTATACTGGCATAAGTAAGGGACCATTCCGAACCCAACGGTTTGAGGTCTTCCCTTGCAAGAGGTGAGTGCGGCCTTAAATCTTTCCCAGTTCACGATGGGTGGTGACTCCTTCATTCTTCGATTTAGTCCCCCGCGAGCTAATCCGTACTCTCTACGGGCTGCGAACCCAACAGTGTCATGGTCGCCGAATATCATTGGCATATCGGTAAACCCCGCTTCGCTCCTACAGATGGCGACTCCATTTGGGATAGAGAATCGACCCCGAAACAATACCTTGTAGTGTCTGTGGCTTTGGATTTGGTTAACCAAGTCTCATATATTTTACATACCCTTCTTACCCCCGATGGCGTCATGTATCGTGAAGTCACTATCACTCAAGGCAGCAGATCGTTATGTGATGATAACCATCACTCGCTGGCACGTACCCTAGGGTACAAAAAAGGCATGCTCAATTGGTCGCTCGAACCCTTGAGTGGAGAGACCTAGTTGTGTGCAACCCTTTGCTAATGAGAGCCTTGTCCATACCCTTATAAGCCCACATACGAACCATAGTTATGTGTCCTATAGAAGCTACCCCTTATTCTTGTGTTTGGGCCCATTATCATTTGGATCCATTTGGGCTTCTCGCCATATGATACGAACTTGTTGGGCCACTTAAACTGGGACGTGTTTGCATCTTATGATGATTGGGCCAAAAGTTTTCAAAGTAACGATGGGCCACCTTGTGTTTAGGCCCCATATCATTTGAAGTTATTTAGCCACCTTATCGCTAAAGGGTAAACCTGTTGGGCCTTTTCAACTGGGACAAGTTTACACCTCTCGGTAATCTGATTGAACACTTTAAAATGATGACGGACCAACTTGTATGAAAACCTTGATGGGCTTAGAAGGTCCAAACATGATCCGAATATGCCAGATGCATGAGTCCGATATCTGCACTAGCTTTCATCCAGGAAGGGTACGCCTTGTTATGGCATATTTGTATACTTTTGGATATCTCCAAGTCCATCTCCGCCACAATCGTGATTATCGAGGGCCCAATTCTTCGTTTCTATACAATGGCACGATCTCCATAATACGTTTAGTCAATCTTGTAAATGGCCGGTCTTTGTCTTTTACTGATGAAAAGAGACTGAGGTAGCCAAGGTTCACCCATGTAGCGTAGGAGAGAAAAATTTTATGTACCCCACATTGATGCATAAAATGTGCCGTACCTAGGACATAAATGGACTTACCACGGGTGTGGGAGGAATAAGGTCGGAAAGGTATATGCTGTTTTGATAACCACATACATCTCATGCATCTCATGCATCTCACGCATCGCATGCATACACGCATCATGCTGACCCCTTGTCTTAAAAGTCATTATAGATATCCGTTGGGTTAAAGAAGAAAGAAGACTTGTCAAGAAGAGGTTAGCAAGCATGGATGAGTCAGGAAGCGAAGGTTCCCGCATGGATCAATTGGAGACCAACATCACCAAAATTACCTAGCAAATACAAGCTTTGACCAACGTTGTGGCCAATCTGACAGTACCCCGCACAATGGGAATTGAAAACAACGAGGATGGAAGGCGTGAGGAGCCTCCAAATAGGGTGAGTGAATAAATCAATGTTTTTGATGATGACATGGCTGAGTGTGCCATGGAAAAGATAGCCGGGCCTCAGGCAGAGTTACGGAAACTCAGAGAACAAGTAGAGTCAGTTACCCATAAGATGAAGGGAAAACATGAAGATCTATTAGACTATGATGCGATGACTTTCGAAGAACAGCTGCCTCCCCAGTTTAAGATGCCTGACATGGCCAAGTTCAATGGAAACGGAGATCCTAGGGTCCATCTCCGACAATATATTTCAGTGATGAGTTCAGTGGGTTTGTCGGAGATCCTAGGAATCACAACAAGCCGATATTCATAAAAGCGGAAGTAAGAGGCAAGAAGACATCTTGTGTGATTGTGGATGATGGATCATCTATCAATGTGTGCCCTTTGAAGATTCTGTTAAGGTTGGGTATGCGGACAATAGATTTAAGCCCCTCCAGCATGACTATCAAAGCATATGACGATAGCAAACAGGGAGTCGAAGGTACTTTTGTCACAATAGTCAAAGTGGGCCCGATAGAAGACGAGGTGGAGTTCACAGTGCTTGATATCCCAGCTACATTTGCTCTGTTATTGGGGAGGCCATGGTTTCATAGACTTGAGGGTCTGCCATCCACTTTGCACCAGGTTATTAAGTTCCCGCATGGAGAGGAAGTCGTCACCATCAGGGCTTAAGTAGACAATGTTGTGGCTGCTTTAGACATACAGCCTTTCATAAGGTTCCAAGTGGCGGAAAACTTTGAAGAATGGGTGGACCCTAAAGTGGCTAGAATCATGGAAAGAATGAAATATGAGTCGGGCACAGGTTTGAGTGCTAGAGGCCGGGGAATAAGAGCACTGCCAGATTTCAAGGGACAGACCACTAAGAGAGGATTGGGGTATGAATCCGATGGGAATGAGCCAAAGACCAAGAAAAAAAGGGATGAAGCTGATGGAATACTTTGTGAAAGCCACGGGGTATCAATGAGAGCCTGAACCCGTAGAAGTAAATAAGATCATAGTACCAGGATTCGAGATCTTCAAGGATATGATGGGAAAAGAACAAAAGGCAAAGGAAGTTGCAAAAGAGGAAGATAAATGGGAAGAAGAACTACTGCAGTTGGAGAATCTGACGCTTGAAGAAAGTAAGGAGACGGAAGAAGACAAGACTGCAAGTTACAAAGATGTTTATTTTCCTGACCTATTTGATTGTAATCCTGTATTTATTAATAATAAAGACATTGATTTTACTTACTTATTCGAGTCTTTTCCTGTTAGTCTGCATCATATTATGCATGACATGAGCATATTTGACATTGAATCAACAAAGACAAATGCATTTCATCTTGGTACATGTGAAAACCCTAAGGAAATTTCAATTGCAAGTGAGGTTACCTCTGATGAGCGGAAAGAATTAGAGAGAATGTTAATAAAATATGTAAAAGTATTCGCCCGGTCCTATGAAGACATGCCAGAAGTGGACAGGGGTATTGCCCAGCACTTGATACCAACTTATCCGAACATGAGACCAATAAAACAGAAGCTCCGAAGAATGAGGCCAGAATAGGCCGAAAAGGTTAGGGAAGAAGTCAAGAAGCAGATAGATGTGGGGTTCTTAGAGGTGGTGAAGTACCCTAAGTGGTTAGCCAACATTGTGCCGGTACCGAAGAAGGATGGAAAGGTCAGAATGTGCGTGGATTATAGGGACCTTAACAAAGCTTGCCCAAAAGATGATTTTCCCCTACCTCACATAGACGTGTTGGTTGATAGCGCGGCTCTATCTGCTATGTACTCATTCGCGGATGGATTCTCAAGATATAACCAGGTCTTCATGGCCGAAGAAGATAACCATAAGACTGCCTTCATCACTGAGTGGGGTACATATTGTTACAAGGTGATACCGTTTGGACTTAAGAATGCGGGAGCCACTTATCAACGAATGGCCACTATATTATTCCATGGCTTGATGCATAAGAAGATTGATGTATACGTGGATGAGATGATGGTTAAATTAGAGACGAGGGCTGGACATATAGAAGTGCTGGAGAAATTCCTTCAAATGGTCGATAAGTACAACCTCAGACTCAAAGCCAAGAAGTGTGTGTTTGGGGTAACATCCGGGAAGTTATTGGGACATACGGTAGGAATGAGAGGGATAGAAGTGGACCCTAAAAAGATCAAGGCAATTACCGAGATGCCCGCACCAAAGACTGAAAAGGAAGTTAGAGTTTTTCTCTGGAAAATCCAGTATATCAGTCGATTCATTGCCAAGCTAACATTAGTATGTGAGCCCATCTTCAAGCTATTGAGGAAGGACCAGCATGTGGAGTGGAATAGGCAATGTCAATAAGCTTTTGACAAAATCAAGGAATACTTAGTTAAACCGCCCGTCCTGAAACCTCCAAGGCCGGGCAAACCCTTGGTGTTGTATTTGGCCATGGAACCCGAAGCGATGGGGGCGATGATGGTACAGGCATATGAGACAGGGTTGGAACATACAGTCTACTACCTCATTAAGAATATGATTTCGTATGAAGCCCGCTATCAAGAGGTGGAAAAGATCTGTTTGGCATTGATATAGGCTTCCCGAAAGTTGTGTCATTACTTCCAATCCTATAAGATACAAGTGGTAGCAAAGGAGAATCCCTTAAAGTATTTGCAGTCAGTACCCTCACTAGTAGGGAAGTTGGGCAGATAGTTGGTGTTTCTGACGGAGTTTGATAGAGAATACCTCACCTCTAAGGTAGTCAAAGGGCGAGCTGTAGCGGAATTCTTAGCATTACAACCCATGGAAGGAGATCAGTATAAGTTCGAATTCCCAGACGATGAGGTTCAAGCCATAACGGTCCAGCGGTGGAAAATGTATTTCGATGGGGCGATGAATTACAAAGGAGCTGGAATATGAATTGTGATAGTAACCCCCGAAGGAGAAACCCTACCTATGGCCAAAAGGTTGACTTTCGGAGTAACCAACAACATGGCCGAATATGAAGCACGTGTATTTGGACTGAAAGCACTAATAGCCCTAGGAGCTAGGGACGTAGAAGTTTATGGAGACTCGATGTTGGTAGTTTGACAGATTCGTGGGGAATGGGAATTGATGGAAGACCGGTTGAGACCCTACCTACTCCACCTCAGGAAGTTGGCACAGGTTATCCCCGACTGTAAATTCCAGCACTTGCCATGAGAAGATAACCAAATAGCGGACGCACTAGCCACCATAGCTGCAACTTGGGAAAACCCAGAAAAACTGGTAATGAGACCCCTTGTGCTGACAACAGCTAGCAGACCCAGTTATGAGATAGAGAGAATCTTGGAAATAGAAGTTGACGATGGGAAGCTGTGGTACTACGACATTCTGCAGTATCTAGAACGTGGATAATTCCCAAAAGGAGCCGGCAAGAAAGACAGAATATCCATTCAGAAATTGGCTTCCCAGTATGTGAGTTTGGGGGGAGCTGTACAAGAGACAGGCCAATGGCGTTCAGCTGAAATTTTTAAGAAAAGAAGAGGCTCAAAATATGATGAAAGAGGTGCACGCTCGAGTATATAGACCGCACATGAATGGATTGAATTTGTCTCGTAAGATAGTGAGACAGGGATTTCACTGGTCGACCATGGAAGCTGACTGTGCAAAACTGGTGAAACACTGTCACGATTGCCAGACACACGAAAACTTGAACCAGCTACCGCCTATGGAATTGCACGGACTGTCAGAACCATGGTCTTTCTCAGCGTGGGGTATTGACATGATTGGGGAAATCAGGCCACATGCATCAAATGGACACCGCTTCATAGTAGTGGCGGTATACTATTTTTTGAAATGGGTGGAAGCCGAGTCATTCTGTAATGTTACGGTGAAGCAGATGGCCAAGTTCATAGCCCGTAACATACTATGTAGATACGGAATGCCACATCACATAGTGACGGACAATGGATTCCAATTTCAGGGAGAAACAAAGGCGATGTTGCAGAAGTATGGGATATGGCATCACAAATCATCACCTTACAGGCCACAGGATAATGGGGCGGTGGATGCGGTCAAAAAAACCATAAAGAAAATACTCGCTAAGATGACGGAAAGTTATAAAGATTGGGCTGACAAATTGCCGTACGCCCTGTGGGGGCATAGAATTTCGGTGAGAACGACAATGTGAGCCACACCCTATGTTTTGGTTTATGGGATGGAGGAAGTGTTACCAGTGGAAATACAGATACAATCAATACGGGTACTAACAGAGGCATGATTTCCTGAGCATGAATGAGCCTCGTAGAGGTTCGAACAACTAGCACTACTGGATGAGAAAAGGATAAATGCCTTATACCACATGTAGCTATACCAAAAAAGGTTGGCTAGGGCATTCAATAAGAAGGTGCGTCCCACCAAGATCAGAGAAGGTGATTTAGTGCTCAAGCAGTCGAAGCCACTGATAATGGACCCAAGGGGAAAGTTCAGGCCCAATTGGGAATGGCCCTATCTAGTCAGGAAGGTGATGACGAGTGGGGCAGTGAGACTGTCAGATTTGGAAGGGAACGAGTTCATCGAGCCCATCAACGTGGACAGGCTGAAATAATATTTTGCATAAAAAAAGAGAGAGAAAGGCTCGTTGGGTTGAAAATCCGCAAAGGACAACCCAAGCAAAATATACAGCATGAGTGAGTGAGAAAAATGGTTAATTGTAAAATCCATGAGGAACAGTTAGCACAGGGGTATCCTTGCAATGCAGTTCATTATTTCCTATATAAATGCTAAGAAGTAATGTAAACGCCTTTATTGAAATAAATGTTCAAGATGTTCACAGATTTCATAAATCCCAGCTAACCGGGAAAGATTAGAGTCAAGTAATTACAAATCACGTCTTTTGTTCCTTAGATGCTGGACCAAAGTCAGAAGATATAGGAGAAGAACTCCAAGAATGGAGAGGAACCTCAGGAATGAGGACGAGCAACTCCAAGAATGGAGAACAACCTCGGGAATGAGGACGAGCAAAGCGCCTCGAGAATGATGACAGATCTGAAAAAAAAAATTAGCTTGCTGAGTTGAAAACCTGAAAAGGCGTCTCAGGCAAGATATAAAGCAAAAGTTGAAAATCCGAAAGGACAGCTTAGGAAAAAGATAGGACGAACCTGCAAGACAAATGGACTGCTAAGAAACCGGCTTACAAGATGGTGCTTTATCATGTCTAAACCATGAAGCGTCTCGGCCAAGATAACGGGGGAAGGATCATGACCACATCGGATTCCCTCGATGATGTGCAATAAATGATACTTGACTCTCGTACTATCACAACCCACTAAGAGGTATTGGGCAAAGATACAGAATAAGACTACACTCTTCTAGGGACGGGACCCTACCTCCACCCTGGAAGATACACGTAGAAGAACCTGTCACTCAATGGATGAAGCGCAAGACAATATCTTTTCCGCATCTTCAGGACATCAAAGGAAAGCTTCGGAGGCTTCTCGAAGGTATTGACATTGGAAATACGGCAGTGCCAGAAGGGTAGTAAGAGAAAAGTGCAAGCCGAGAATGGCAGCAAACTCATCGGGGAGTGGGCATATCTCGAAATCTGGGAATCGGAAGACATGATTTTCAGTATCCTAAAAGGATGAGGCCGCTTTCAAAAAGGCGTAATCCACCTTGACCCGGTGCAGGTAGCGGAGAGCAGAAAGCTGAGCCAGGTCTGGGGATGACCAGTCTACCACCCCGTGAATAAGGGACACAACAAGATCTTAAGCCATAGGACCAAAGAGAATTGAGCAATCATCGGAGGATAATTGGCAGAAGGAAACTGTAAACAGGCCAAGGGGGCGCCCAAAGCTTTTTATAGGCAAAGGGCACCAAAGGCCAAAAGGATTCCTAAAGGGGTGAAGAAAACCTTCTAGCGCAAGGAATGCCTAATCAAAGGATGACATTAAGCCAATAGGATAAAGAATCCTCATCGGAATAGGGAATGCATCCATGCATACATGCACACATGTCGCATACACATAATTTTTTATTTGTGTTCGCAGGCTTTGAAGAAAAAGAAAGGGCGGCGAGGACGAGCAACTCCGGGAATGGAGAGAAACCTCGGGAATGAGGACGAAGAACTCTGGGAATGGAAAGGAACTCTGAGAATTGAGAGCAACCTCAGGAATGAGGACGAAGAACTCCGGGAATTGAGAGGAACTCTGAGAATGGAGAGAAACCTCGGGAATGAGAACGAAGAACACCGGAAATGGAGAGGAACTCCGAGAATGAAGAACAACCTTGGGAATGAGGATGAGAAAAGAGCCTCGAGAATGAGGACAGATTAGAGGTCGAAGTGCCTCACCGTCAGTTCGGGAATGAATCCCAGAGATCGAAGCATCTCACACCCAGTATGGTTCGGGAATGAATCCCAGTGGTCGAAGCACCTCGCCATCAACTCAACTTAGTTCTAGAATGAATCCAAGAGGTCGAAGTGCCTCGTCGTCAGTTCGGGAATAAATCCCAGAGATCTAAGCAGCTCACACCCAGTATGGTTCGGGAATGAATCTCAGTGGTTGAAGCACCTCACCAACTTAGTTCGGGAATAATTCCCAGAGATCGAAGCATCTCGTAAAAATAACGAAACAACAGGTAAGTCTGGTAACGGCCGACAAACCAGGTAAATAAAAATACATGCATGACTTTGATAGGGTTGTCACTGTCACACACTGCACAAGCCCCATCAAAGTGGGGGCGATTGTAGACATTGCATTTTTACATGAGCTCGATGATGAGCCTCGTATGGAGGCATTACCTAAAAAGTTACAGAAGTTACGAATAACGAATGCTGGAAGGGAGGAAAACCTTCAAAATTAGCACCTCATCGGATTCGGACTCACTAGCCCGCCTCAGACTCGCTCAGTCAGCTGCTATTTCAAACCTTAGCTTCAGACTTCCCATGCAGCCCATCCACGTGGCCCAAAACCCCATGCAATCGGCCCATGCAGCCCATGTATATTCTTCCCAAATATGAGAGCATCAACATTTTCCAATTTAATGAGATTTTGGGATCCCATCCTTACCAATTTAACAAGATTTGAGATCTCACCACCAAATTTACAAGATTTTTATTCCCAAAAAAAATTGATAATATATTCCCAAATAAACATGATTTGTTTCCCTATTTGGAGATCCTTTCAAATCATTATAAAAGAGAGGCTTTTCTTCTTCTTTTGGAGGCGGTAACTTGAGGGAAAAAAAATCTATGAGCATCACCGAAAATATAAGACAAAAAAACGGGGGGCATCACCGGGAGAAAAAAATGTGAAATAATGAGCCGTGAACCAGTAAACTAGTGAGCCATGAACCAAAAGCAGCGTGAAACAGGGAAAGCCGTGAACCAAAAACAGCGACCAGAGAGAAGAAACATGCAGACCTGGACGTGAACAGCGAGCCAGCAGCGTGAATGAGGTGAGAACTAGCGAACCAGATGCAGAAATAGTGAAACAGGAACCAAAAACAGCGAACCAGCAACCAGAAATAGCCAACCAGTAAACCAACGATCCTTCCAGCAATGACCTAACGCACTTCCGAGAAAACAACTTAAAAGGTAAGACCTGAGGGCACTCTTACCATATTTATTTTTATAGTTCTGGATGATGCATGTCTGGCTGGATGTGAAATACGTCCAGCCGGGTATGCGAAGTCCTACATAAAAAACAACCAAATCTCTAGCCACATTTCTCCTTTGGCATTTTGTTATTTATTTTTTTTATCTATTTATTCACTTTTATTGTTATTTTATTATTTCGCCTTTATTTTATTTTTGTTTGTTCATGTTGATGATTATCCGTATATGGATGATTATGTGTGTTATTATCATTTGCAGTATATCGAATGGAAACCCAAACGTAAATTCTGTAGCCGAATCCGAATGGACGGTAGTGCGGTTTGTACTTGGGATACAACTCCACGTGCCACTCGGGAAATATTCATATGTGTGTTGACATCGTTATTGGTATTATTGCATGCTTTCTCCCGCCTTAGCCTTGTTACTTCCCATATGCGTACATTTATTTATTGGCATTTTTCCTGCTTTTGATTGTTTATTATAATTTTCGTTACCGCCTGCTTTTGGAACTATGTTATTGTGATTATTATTTTGGTTGGGTGTGTTATTACATTTTTTATTCACTTTTATGCGTGAATTGCATTAAGACTTGACTATACCATTGTGTGAACCCGTACATTATACTGGCATAAGTAATGGACCATTCCGAACCCAACGATTTGAGGTCTTCCCTTGCGAGGGGTGAGTGCGGCCTTCAATATTTCCCAGATCACGCTGGGTGGCGACTCCTTTATTCTCCGCTTTAGTCCCCCGCGGGCTAATCCGTACTCTCTACAGGCTGCGAGCCCAACAGTGTCGTGGTCCCCGAACATCATAGGCATAGCAGTAAACCCCGCTTCGCTCCTACAATGTAACTTTTCTCTGAAAACACCTCTAATAGTTTGGTTTGGCAGTTATATTTTGCTGGAGATATGAGATTAGGGTTAACTTGTTTTGCTTTTTTTTCCATGTTCCAAAAGGTTTTTTCTACTTCTGTGGTTTAATCCTCTTTTATAGTGTCAGGGTTCCAATTAATAGGGAAAGTATATCATCTGTTAAAGAAATTGATTAAAGAGGAAAGTGAGGTTTTATGTAAATTGGTTAAGAATGAAATAAAATGAATCCTTTTGCAAAACTGGAAACCCGACGTTTTTCCGGCCAGACTTAGAATATTTGACGAAACATGATGGTTTTATGTCCGGCCAGACATATAGATGATATATGGCCAGAACTCTGGCTGTTCTCTTGGATCTTCTAGTGTTTCTTTCCCTTCCAGCATTAAACCTTATAACTTTTCTAATCTTTTCAGGTGTGTTCCCATAAGAAACTCATCATTAGACTGCATAAAAATACAATATCTACACATGTGTCATATTATGAATAATCAATATTAATCATAATTTATTGACCAAATGCTCAAAGAATATACTTCATATAGTGGGACTCTCCACGTTAAGATATATCTATCATGGAACACATTTCATGTCCAAAATTTACGCATTCAAAAATTATGACGACCACATATAATCGCCTTGAACCATACAAGTTAAGGTCTAGGCATACCATATAATCCCTCTTTCGTAGGTGATCGGTGAAATCACACACGTAACGCAAGCGAACGTATCGCTCAAGTAGTATAAAAATATCGATCCCACAATGACTTAATTTCTACTGTTGTTATTAATTATTGATACTATTTATTTACAAGTATCTAATTAAATGGAGAAGGGAATGATTGTTGATTGGTTGGTTGAATATGGATCTGTTAAATAAATAAATAAATAAAAACACAAAAGAAAATACTAAGGAAAAAACAAAAGACACAAATATCTAGGGTTGTGATTCCACACAATATTACTCTAATTATGAATTGATTCTTTTATATATGTGTAATAAATTAGTCTGTTAACCTGGAACACAAGGATATACAAAAGCCTTTTCCGATGGTCAGATGCAAATACCCAGTATAACCCAATTAATCATATGTCTATGTTAATCAAGTTACCTGAATTCATTAAATTCAAGTTCCAATTGTGGCTACCCCCGCCCGACAGGTTTATGTCTATCCTGGAAGGAAATCTACCTAAGGGTCACATTGCCCTAAGGTGAGATCGTGAGTTATTGAATCTAAGGCTGAAACCTAAAATCCTTTTTCCAAATTCATTTTAAGTTACCCCATCAAATTTATTAATGGCCAGTTAACAAGAAGCATTAATCTTAAAATTCAATAAACAAACCAAAACATTAAACATAATATAATTAAATCAATTATTAAACTCATGAATATTGTGTTTCATCACTTCCCTAGATTAAAAATAAAATGTCAGGGTTAGGGGATCCACCTTTAATATTTCAAATGTAGAAATCTTACTTTATTATAATATAGAAATTGTTAGTGTTATCCAATTAAGTCAAATCACAGGCGGTGCTATTATTTGTCCATAAACCAGCCATATAGGCGGTAATTATCTGTCACCTAAAGACCGACCATATAGGCGGTAATTATCTGTCACCTAAAGACCGACCATATAGGCGGTAATTATCTGTCACCTAAAGACCGACCATATAGGCGGTGTCACATTATGTCAAATAAATAAAACCAGCCATTAAGACGTTATCAACTTTAATTCATATTATTAAATTACAATTTCCATATTATAAATTAAGTGAGATTAATCTACCTTATCATATTAAAGGTTTCACCCTCCCCCTAGCTGAAATTAACTACTAAACATAAAAGAAAGTAAAAACACATAAACTATTATTACTACTAAAAATAAAAATAAAAATACATTACGAAACTACTAAATAAAACACACAAGATACAATCCTTAATTCTTATTCAAGAAACCAAGGAAAGTATGAAATTTATAAATGAAATGGCTTGGTATTTATAGGCAAAATTTTGCCTCCACCAAACATGGCACCAAATCCTCCACCAAACATGCAAGCATGTCATGTTTGGTGGAAGTTTGAAAATTTTTATTTTTTTTATTTTAGTTTATTTATTTTTGTTTTGAAAATGAATTTAATGATTGCACATAACATACTTACGGATATTTTATCAATTTCGGTTATGAAAACTTCAGAATTCGAAATTATTATGAACGTCAAAGTTGTAGATCTTTGAGTTTTCTTTAATCTGGAACTTGAATCACCTCAATCTAATATCAGAGTAACACGTTATGGCCAAAATACAAAAATTACGCAAAGTTGAAATTTTCGAAATTGTACTTCGTTAGAACGCTATTTCAAGTTTCCAACCTCTAAAATCCAAATGAAAAGTCCAGTTTTTACCCTTATTTGTTCCATATTTCATCCTCATTGATTCCATTAAATCTCAATTTTATTTTATCTGTAAAATAAACAAAAATACATCAAAACGTTCATAAAATTCGGGAAACTATACAAAATATTAGGTCAAATGGGTGGGAAATAGTGATATATTTTCCGCCCATTACACCCCCAAACCTAAAATTTTGCTAGTCCTCGAACAAAACAACAAAATAAAATAAAATAAATAACTGAAACTAAATTAAACTAAGCCACTTTCGTAGGGATCACAGTTTCATTTAGCGTATGGGTGTCCCTAGTGGACGAGTTGTAGTCTCGTGAGGGCTTACAGTGACAATACCCACTAACGTCAAATGCACATAAAAGCAAAAATATCAAACAAATTAGTGACTAAACAAGTGAAACTCTTATCCAAGTAAATAGTTGTTTTCTTTCTTTCTAAATTTCAAATAAGTAAACTCTCCGATTATTTTTACCATTCTCCATATACACAACCAACAAGGTATTAATCAAATCATTGTGCCCACAATATTCATAAGTGTAGTTGAAAATAGAGTAATATTTTTGTCCTAAAGTTATATCGGAATTCACATATTTTTTAGCAATGGATTTTTTTTTATTTACAAAATCTTCAATCCATGTAGCGAGCTTTGGGCCAGTGACTCCCAAGCCAGTTGGCTTTAGGGCACTAGGTGTTAAGACACTCTTACAGACTTAATTACTCGGATTTCAGATATCTTTTTTTTTTTACAATATCTTTAATCCATGTAGCGAACTTTGGGCCAGTTACTCCCAAACCAGTTGGCTTTAGGGCACTAGGTGTTAAAATATCCCTTCGGACTTAATTATCGGATCTCAAATTTTTTTTTTATTATTCCATCGTTTTTTTTAGATGCTTCCTCCAATTAAACTAGAGCACTGAATATTACAAACTTCTTAGTTACAACTCATGGCCGTATGTTACCATGCATGTTGATAATAACTGTCAACTGAGCATATGAAAATCCAATTTAGCCAGTATTATGGAGAATTCACAAATTAAATAATTCAAAAGGAAATAAACAAAAATTAACTTGTTACGAAATAGGTTGAGATACATCTCAGGAGTGGAAATTCCTTACACAACTATCTCAAACATCATTACACCTGATTAGTCAAGTTAAAAATACAAAAATCACAAAATATTTTTATTTTTAATTTTAATTTTTAATTTTTTTTTGAATTTTTGACTAAAAATCAAATAAAAACAACACAATGAAAAATAAAAACAAGATACTAGTCAACTATTCCCCTCCCCCAAACCTAATTGAGACATTGTCCCCAATGTCTAAAAAGTAGAAGAATAGTTTAGAAGACAGTATCTGGTTAGCTGGAATTCTACATCTAAAAAGAAAATTAAAGGTTAAGATCCAGATTTATCCGACGCTTCTTACCACGATCATTATTAGACCAGTTTATCTTGGAAAAGATAGGGTCAATTTGTGGTTTAAAGGCTAAAAGTTGGTCAATTTAAATCATGGGCAGTTCTTACAGTAAAAATGATATCTTTTATAAGTTTTGACACGAACCCATTTCTCCGGACATCATCAAGAAACACACAAAGAAAGTCATAAAATCCATCAGTGTTAAACAATCCAATTGGTTTCTGGTGTATATTCAAGTTCGCCCAAGATAGCACTGTAAAGATTCCCTGCATTGTGCCCAAGCCACCTGGCAAAGCAATAAAAGCATCAGCACAATTAATCATTTCCATAATTCGTTCAGACATACCTGGCACAATGCATTCATCTCTGTTTGATGGTCCTATAAGATTTTCCTCTGCCAAAGGTTTTGGGATGATACCCTGATGAGTGGTATTTATACACTTATTCCCACTCATTTGACATAATATTTCGTATAGTTCTCGAGTTTTGCGAACGTTTTGATGTATTTTGTGTTATTTTGCAGATAAATAAAGTTTGGAAAACATTGGAGGAATTTGGGGCAAAACGGACAAAAATGCGTCAACAGGGATATTTTGGTCTTAAGCGCGTCGCGACGCCAAGACTTCCATGTCGCGACGTCTAAAATGTGCCGAACAGTGCTAACGTGCGCCGGGTCCACAAATCAGAATCTGAGAAAAGTTTGACTTTGCTAAAATACGCCGTGACACGTGTCACCATCACAGCCGATCCGCTAACATGCGCCGTGCCACGTGTCAGCATCCTACGGTGCCGACAGTCATCATCGCCACGTGTTCCACGTGTCATTCCATGTCATCAGCCACGTCAGCAAGTCAACAAGTCAACATTGCCAACTCACCGCCACGTCATCATCAGCCAATCAGGAAGTGACACGTATCGCAATTCTACGGTGCCGACAGTCACTTTCCACGTCGTCGCCACGTCACCGCCACGTCATCGCCACGTCAGCATCAATTATTGGATATCCTATCCTTATCTGACACGTGGCGGATAAGAATCTCAGCGACCAATCAGAAGCCGCCACGTGTCACAATAATTGAAGCTTAACCACTCTGCCACGTGTCACCTTATCAGCTTATCCAGAATCTTCAAACCAGCGAACCAGAGCGTGCCACGTCGACAAATATGGCGTAGCGACGCTGAGGACCTGGCGTCGCGACGTTAGATCCTACCGAGGCCTATAAATTGAGCTCGAGATTTCAGAATTCATTGCACCTTCCTCTCTCTTAAATTCTTTCTAAAGAGAGAGTTTCTCTCTCTAGATTCTTTAGTTTTTAGTTTTTTTTATTTTTAGTTTTTAGTTTTGTAAATAATTTTAATTACGTTTTGTAATAATAGTAATTTAATTTTTACTTTTTACTTTTTACAGTTTTTACTATTTACCATGAGGAGGTAACTCCCCCAGCTAGGGTGAAAGGTAATTCTTTTACTGTTACTATTTAGATTAATCTCCCTTAAAAATATATATTCACTATTTAAAATATTGACTAATAAAGGATACCTCCAGATTGGTCGGTTGGTAATTCATTTTAATCTGGTTTAAACTTGACTAATAAAGGATACGCCAGATTGGTCGGTTGGTAATTTAATTTTGGTTCCGCCTTTATGGCTGGTTGGACTTAATTTGACTTAATCAGGTTACCGCCTATATGGCTGGTTGGAGAAAGAATCACAAGTTTATATATTATTTTATGGGAGATATCTAAATAGTAGTAGTAAAAGTAATTCCTTTTACCTTAGCATTTTATTTATTTTATTTTACTTTTCAGTTTTACTTTATGTCTTTTACTTTTAAGTTGTTACTAGCCCTAGTTATGTGTTAGTTATCTGGGGTTGTGATGAATTCTAATATCACCGGTTTATAAGGGGTTATTTTATAGTTTGGGTAATTTAAAGGTTTACTTATTAAGTCTTAAGCTTAATGCTTCTTGTTGTCTGATCACCAATAAGATTGATGTGGTAAATCTAAAATGAACTAGACATAGGGATTTTAGGTTTCAGCCTTAGACTTAATAGCCCACGATCTTCCTTGAGGATAGATAACCCTTTAATAGATTTCCTTACAGGATAGGAATATACCTGTCGGGGGGGGGTAGCCATAATTGGAACTTAAACTTAATGAATCCAGATAGTTTGGTTGACATAGACATATGGTTCAATTGGGTTAAACTGGGTATTTGCGTCTGACCATCGACAGAGGCTTTTGCATAATTTAGTGTTCCAGGTTAGTAAACTGATTTATTACACAACATAAAATAACCACTTCATCTTTTAAATGATACTAGAATGATTCACGACCCTAGATCTTTGTGTCTTTTGTTATTTTCCTTAGTATTTTCTTTTGTCTTTTTATTTATTTATTTTGTAAAACCACATTCAACCATCAAACAATCATTCTCTTCTCCATTTAATTAGATATTTGTAAATAAATAGATTCAACAATTAATAACAACAGTAGGAATTAAGTCCTCGTGGGATCGATATTTTTATACTACTTGAACGATACGTGCGCTTGCGTTATACGTGTGTGTTTACGCCGGTCAAGTTTTTGGCGCCGTTGCCGGGGACTTATATTTCTTGAGTTGTTAATTTTGAAGCTATCCAATTACTTGTATCTAAATTTCTTTCTCTATCTGTAATTTTTATTTCTTTATTGTATTTTCAGGTGATTGAAAAATGGAACACTACTGGGAGATTGAAAGATTACGAGCTTTACAAGAAGATACACCCCACATCTGGGAGCAACAATCCGATTTTCTGAGGCCTGTTGTCCAGCCCAACAATTATCACTGGATGCCAGAACCAAGCAATACCACATTTGCTAAACAGAACGAGATGGGGAGATGTATGATATGTGATGGTAACCACCCGAGCGATCAATGTATATACCGTTTAGGGTGGCAGAGCTATCAAGATCCTTCATAGTATGACGAGCCATCACATTTCACAGAACCACATTTTTCATCTTATCCACCATCTACCTATGATTTCCATCAACAATCAGAACCATCAAAGATTCACATGCTCAAAGATTGGCTCGTAGAACGGGAAGCTCAATTAGATGCACAAATTCAGAGACAATCAGAAATCCTTCAAATGATGACAGATCAAGTGAGACAATTAACAGAAAACCAGAACATCATACCTCAAGAACCAGTTTCAGATGACACTGATGAAGCCTTCGAGTACCAATCATTTCACAATGACACTTCAACAGAGGAGGAGGCTGAGCAGTATCAACAACCAGATGTATCAGTTCAGGAGCCCGAACCGGAAAAGTCTCAATTTGACTTTTATATTCAGATTCTGACGAGGATGAAGCTGATCTATTTGTACCAACTGCACAAACAACGGAGGATCAAACTTTCAATCCTCAAAATGAAGATCTTGGAGCATGCTTTACCATGATGTTTGAAGAAGATCTATCTGAACCATCCATTCCAGTCGTATCAGAGGATGAAAACCTAATGACAAAAACATCTTTACATCCTCAGGCAGATACTTATGGAGCATGTATTTCAAAGATGACAGATGAAGAGCTGAATACAAAAATTTTACAATACATATGTGAAGAAAAGGTGGAGCAAGAAGCAGAGCAAATGGAGGAGCAAATGTCTGACCTTAATAAAGATCCAGAGCATTCAGGAGAAACATCGCTGTTTTGGGGAGTACAAATCAAAGATATCACCCAGAAGCTTGACAGAATGGAACTTCCATTCCAAGTCAAGCACCCTATAAGACCTCCTGATTTTCTTTCTTTCTTTGCAGGAACCACTGGAACAACAAGGAGCAAAAAGGTGGCACGAGCACTGAATGGGACAAAACTCTTTTTGCCACCTTACTGTTGGAAGAGACCCTTCAAAAGCAACGCTCACGGGATTGTTTTTGATCGGACATCCAAAACGACATTGAAACCTCCTTAACAGATGAATTTCAGTCACGTCTGGCTGAAGACGAAAAATTTAGCGCTAGCAGGGAGGCAACCTATGCAATTTGTTGTAATTTCTGTTTTATATTTTGTGTATACATGTTGTAGAATTTTTTTTTTTAATTTTGTGTGTTATTTTTGTAGGGAAAAGCACAAACAGAGCATTTTAAGACAGAAGGAATTGTGTTTGGCAATCAAAGATGAGAAACAATTCATTAACGATGGCTGAATAATGAATGGATTCTTGAAACGCATCCTAATGGATTTATATACCAAACGAGTAGCGTATTGCGTACACAATTCCGTTGCCTTAATTATTGCTTTGATTCGCTTTTCTGTTGTAATTATCTTTATTTTCGTAGACATGATCCAGACTTTTTAACCTTTCACGATTTCTTTTGTTGTTTAGCTAACAATCGTCCTCTGGAAGATATTAGTGTTATTATTACTCACCCTTTTTCAGGTACTATAAATTCAGCCTGTCATTACACTTTTGAAGGCATCCTGATTTGAAAAAGAAATACATAAAAAAAAAAATGGAAGCCACTTCAAGAAGACGAGTTGAAAACATCTGTGTGTTTTGCGGTACTAGTATTGGTACTAAACCACAATACGTAGAAGCAGCACAGGAATTGGGTCGAGTCTTAGTAGCAAGGAATATGCACTTAATATATGGCGGAGGCAATCTTGGACTTATAGGGATCGTTTCAAATGCTGTACAGGAAGGAGGCAGTCATGTTTTGGGAATCATCCCAAAACCCTTGGCAGAGGCAAATCTTATTGGATCATCAAACGGAGAGGAACTGATCGTGCCAGGTATGTCTGAAAGACTGGTAGAAATGATTAACCGTGCTGATGCTTTTATCGCTTTGCCAGGTGGCTTGGGTACATTGGAGGAAATTTTTATAGTTCTATCTTAGGCGAACCTGAACATACACCAGAAACCGCTTGGACTGCTCAACGTTGAAGGATTTTATGATTTTCTTTGTGTGTTTCTTGATGATGCCCGGAGAAATGGGTTCGTGTCAAAACCTATGAAAGAACTCCTCTTTACTGCCAGAACTGCTCCGGATCTAATAGACCAACTCATAGCCTATGAACCACAAGTTGACCCTATTCTTTCAAAGATAAATTGGTCCGATGACGATCGTGGTAAGAGGCGTCGGATTAATCTGGATCTTAACCTTTAATTTCCTGTAGATTTTCAGCTAACCAGGTACGACCTTCTTAACTCTCCTTTTACTGTTTAAGACATTGGGGACAATGTCTCATTTAGGTTTGGGGGAGGAAATTAGTTGATTAGTACCTTGTTTTTAGTTTGTATGTTGTTTTTATTTTTAGTCCAAAATTTTTCGAATATTTTGTGTTTTTGTGTTTTTATTTTGACTAAAAAAAGGTGAAATTGGTAAGAGATAGCCGAGTAAGGAGTTTCCACTCCTGAGACGTATCTCAAGCCTATTTTCGAAACAAGTTAATTTTTGTTTATTTCTTTTTAAATTATTTAATTTGTGAATTCTCCTTAAAACGGACTAAAATGGATCTTCATATGCTCAGTTGACAGATATTATCAACATATATAGTAACATACGGACATGAGCTAAAATTTAAAAGTTTGTAATATTCAGTGCTCTAGTTTAATTGGAGGAAGCATCTCAAAAAGCAATGGAGTAAAAAAAAAAAAAAAAAACATCTGAGATCCGAGTTATTAAGTTTGTAAGGGTGTTTTAACACCTAGTGCCCTAAAACCAACTGGTTTGGGAGTCACTGGCCCAAAGCTCGTTACATGGATCGAAGATGCTGCAAAAATATATATATCGGAAGTCTGAGTAATTAAGTCCGTAGGGGTGTCTTAACACCTGGTGCCCTAAAGCCAACTGGTTTGGGAGTCACCGACCCAACACTCGTTACATAGATGGAAGATATTGTATATAAATAAAAAATAGAAAAGTGAAAAATCAAAGAAAAAATCTGAAAAATTATTCCATTGCTGCAAAAAGGTGTGAAATCTGATAGAACTTTAGGACAAAAATATTACTCTCTTATCAACTGCACTTATGACTGTTGTGGGCAAAAATGAGTTGATTAATATTTTGTTGGCTGTGTATATGGAGAATGGTAAATATAATCGGAGAGTTTACTTATTCGGTAATTTAGAAAGAAACAAAACAACTAGTAACTTGGAGTAGAAGTTTCACCTGATTAGTCACTAACTTCTTTATTCTCTTTTCGCTTGTCTTTTTGCTTTTGTGTGCATTAGTTTTAACTAACTTTTTACTTTTGTAAAATGTTTGTGGGTATCATTGCTGTAAACCCTCACGAGACTACAACTCGTCCACTAGGGACACCTAGGGGTTTAAAGGCTTGTTGCATATGCTAAATGCAACCATGATCCCTACGAAAGTGGCTTAGTTAATTTATTTATGTTATTTTACTTTATGTTTTGCTCGAGGACTAGCAAAATGTTAGGTTTGGGGGTGTGATGAGTGGTATTTATATCACTTATTCCCACTCATTTGACATAATATTTCGTATAGTTTCTCGAGTTTTGTGAACGTTTTGATGTATTTTGTGTTATTTTGCAGATAAATAAAGTTTGGAAAGCATTGGAGGCAATTTGGGGCAAAAACGGACAAAAATGCATCAACAGGGATATTTTGGTCTTAAGCGCGTCGCGACACCAAGACTTCCGCGTCGTGACGTCTAAAATGTGCCGAACAGTGCTAACGTGCGCCGGGTCCACAAATCAGAATCTGAGAAAAGTTTGACTTTGCTAAAATGCACCGTGACACGTGTCACCATCACAACCGATCCGCTAACATGCGCCGTGCCACGTGTCAGCATCCTACGGTGCCGACAGTCATCATCGCCACGTGTTCCACGTGTCATTCCATGTCATCAGCCACGTCAGCAAGTCAACAAGTCAACATTTCCACCTCACCACCACGTCATCATCAGCCAATCAGAAAGTGACACGTGTCGCAATTCTACGGTGCCGACAGTCTTTTTCCCACGTCGTCGCCACGTCACCGCCACGTCATCGCCACGTCAGCATCAATTATTGGATATCCTATCCTTATCTGACACGTGGCGGATAAGAATCTCAGCGACCAATCAGAAGCCGCCACGTGTCACAATAATTGAAGCCCAACCACTCTGCCACGTGTCACCTTATCAGCTTATCCAGAATCTTCAAACCAGCGAACCAGAGCATGCCACGTCGACAAATCTGGCGTAGCGACGCTGAGGACCTGGCGTCGCGACGTTGGATCCTACCGAGGCCTATAAATTGAGCTCGAGATTTCAGAATTCATTGCCCCTTCCTCTCTCTTAAATTCTTCTAAAGAGAGAGTTTCTCTCTCTAGATTCTTTAGTTTTTAGTTTTTTTTATTTTTAGTTTTTAGTTTTGTAAATAATTTTAATTACGTTTTGTAATAATAGTAATTTAATTTTTACTTTTTACTTTTTACAGTTTTTACTATTTACCATGAGGAGGTAACTCCCCCAGCTAGGGTGAAAGGTAATTCTTTTACTGTTACTATTTAGATTAATCTCCCTTAAAAATAATATATTCACTATTTAAAATATTGACTAATAAAGGATACCGCCAGATTGGTCGGTTCGGTTGGTAATTCATTTTAATCTGGTTTAAACCTGACTAATAAAGGATACCGCCAGATTGGTCGGTTGGTAATTTAATTTTGGTTCCGCCTTTATGGCTGGTTGGACTTAATTTGACTTAATCAGGTTACCGCCTATATGGCTGGTTGGAGAAAGAATCACAAGTTTATATATTATTTTATGGGAGATATCTAAATTAGTAGTAGTAAAAGTAATTCCTTTTACCTTAGCATTTTATTTTATTTTATTTTACTTTTCAGTTTTACTTTATGTCTTTTACTTTTAAGTTGTTACTAGCCCTAGTTATGTGTTAGTTATCTGGGGTTGTGATGAATTCTAATATCACCGGTTTATAAGGGGTTATTTTATAGTTTGGGTAATTTAAAGGTTTACTTATTAAGTCTTAAGCTTAATGCTTCTTGTTGTCTGATCACCAATAAGATTGATGTGGTAAATCTAAAATGAACTAGACATAGGGATTTTAGGTTTCAGCCTTAGACTTAATAGCCCACGATCTTCCTTGAGGATAGATAACTCTTTAATAGATTTCCTTACAGGATAGGAATATACCTGTCGGGCGGGGGTAGCCATAATTGGAACTTAAACTTAATGAATCCAGATAATTTGGTTGACATAGACATATGGTTCAATTGGGTTAAACTGGGTATTTGCGTCTGACCATCGATAGAGACTTTTGCATAATTTAGTGTTCCAGGTTAGTAAACTGATTTATTACACAAACATAAAATAACCACTTCATCTTTTAAATGATATTAGAATGATCACGACCCTAGATCTTTGTGTCTTTTGTTATTTTCCTTAGTATTTTCTTTTGTCTTTTTATTTATTTATTTTGTAAAACCACATTCAACCAATCAAACAATCATTCTCTTCTCCATTTAATTAGATATTTGTAAATAAATAGATTCAACAATTAATAACAACAGTAGGAATTAAGTCCTCGTGGGATCGATATTTTTATACTACTTGAACGATACGTGCGCTTGTGTTATACGTGTGTGTTTACGCCGGTCATACCCTAAACTTGACTGCCTCCTTCCTGTACGGCCCTTTAAACGTACCCCATTAGTTCAAGATTTCCACCGCCATATACTAAGTGCTTATTCCTTTCAGATATAACTATACCCAATTCATATGCTGCCGCAACAAATTCTGGTTTAGAACCAACACTAGTACCGCAAAACACACAAATGTTTACAACTCATCTTCTTGAAGTTGCTTCCTTTTTTATGTATTTCTTTCTCAAATCTGGATGTCTTCAATAGTGCAATAACGAGCTGAATTTATAGAACCTGAAAATGAGTGAGTAATAATAGCACTAGTACCTGCCAAATGACAATTATTAGTTAAACAGTAAAATATATCGTGAAAGTCAAAAAGTATGGATCCTGTCGGTGAAAATTAAGGAAATCACAACCAAAAAGCAAATGAAAGCAATTATTTAAGGCAACGGAATTGTGTAAGCAATATGCCACTCGCTTGGTATATAAATCCATTAGGATGCGTCTCAAGAATCCATTCCTTACTCAGCCATCACTAATGAATGAAATCTCATCCTTGTGATTGCCAAACACCATTCCTCCTATCTTGCTCTGTCTTAAATGCTCCGTTTGTGTTTTTACCTGAAAATATCACACAAAATTAAAAACACTACAACATGTATACACAAAATAAAATATCAATTCTAATAATAAAAATTGCATGGGTTGCCTCCCTACTAGCACTAAATTTTTCATCTTTAGTCAGACGTTACTGAAGTCCATCTGTCAAGGAGGTCTCAGCGTGGTTTTGGATGTTCGATTAGAGACAATCCCATGAGCATTACTTTTAAAAGGGTCTCTTCCAACGGTAAAGTGGCAAAAAGAATTTTGTCTCATTCAGTGCTTTTACCACCTTTTTAAACTTTGTCGCTCCAGTGGTTCCTGAAAAGAAAGAAAGAAAATCAGGAGGTCTCATATGGTGCTTGAATTTGAATAGGAGTTCCATTCTGTCAAGTTTCTGGGCGGTGTCTTTGATTTGTACTCCCCAATACAGTGATGTTTCTACTGAATGCATGAGATCTTTAATAAGGTCAGACACTTGCTCTTTCATTTGTTCTGCTTCTTATTCCACATTTTCTTCACAAATGTACTTCAGAATTTCATTGTTCAGCTCTTCATCTGTCATCTGTGAAATGCATACTCCATATGTGTGAACTTGAGGATGTAAAAATACGTCTGATTATAGGTCTTTATCCTCTGTGGTTGGTATGAACGGCTCGGGTAGCTCTTCTTCAAACATATGTGCAATGCATGCTCCAAGATCTTCATTTTGAGGATGCAGAGTTTCATCCTCACTTGTTGGTGTAGTTGGTACAGACAGCTTTGCTACTTGTTCCTCCTCAGAGACCGATGAATAATCAAGATCAAATTGAAACTCTGCTTTTTCGGGCTCCAGAACTGATACTTCAGATTTTTGATACTGCTCGGCATCTTCCCCTATTAATGTTTCATCGTGAAATATTTGGTACTCGAAGGCTTCGCCAGTTTCATTTGAAAATATTTCGAGAGGTATGTAACTCTGGTTTTCTGTTAATTGTCTCGCTTGATCTATCATTCTTTGTATGGATGTCGCTTGACTCTGAAGGGTTTCTATTTGACTCTGAAATATTGCATCCAATTTTTTGTCTTGTTTCTTGAGCCAATCTTTGAGCATGTCAATCACCTGATCTTCCTCTGATGGTTCTATTTCTTGATGAAGATCGTAGGTTATTGGTGGATAAGATAGAGAATATGGTTCAGTGAAATATGCTGGTTCATCATACCATGAAGGATTTTGATAGTTCTTCCACCTTGAATTTTAATTGTACTCACAATGTTTGCTAGGGTGGTTGCCATCATATATCTCACATCTAATCATTGTGTTCTGAAATGGTTGAGAAAATGTGTTATTTCTCTCTGACATCCATGGATAGTTGTTGGGCTGGACAACGGGCCTCAGAAAACTGGACTGATGCTCCCTGATTTGGGGTGTATCATCTCTTTGTAAAGCTCGTAATTCTTCCATCGCCCAATAATATTCCATTTTTCAACCACTTGAAAATAAAAAATAAAAATAAAAATTACAGATAAAAATAAAGAAAAATTAGATATAAGTAAAATAGATACTTTCAAAATTAATAACGTAAGAAAAATAAGTCCCCGGCAACGGCGTCAAAAACTTGATCGGTGAAATCACAAACGTAACGTAAGCGCACGTATCGCTCAAGTAGTATAAAAATATCGATCCCACGAGGGCTTAATTTCTACTGTTGTTATTAATTATTGATACTATTTATTTACAAGTATCTAATTAAATGGAGAAGAGAATGATTGCTAATTGGTTGGTTGAATGTGAATTTGCTAAATAAATAAAAACACAAAAGAAAATGCTAAGGAAAATAAACAAAAGACGCAAATATCTAGGGTTGTGATTCCACATAATATTACTCTAATGATGAATTGATTCTTTTATATATTTGTAATAAATCAGTCCGTTAACCTGGAACACGAGGATATGCAAAAGCCTCTTCAGATGGTCAGATGCAAATACCCAGTATAACCCAATTAATCATATGTTTATGTTAACCAAGTTACCTGAATTCATTGAGTTCAAGTTCCAATTGTGGCTACCCCCGCCCGACAGGTATATGTCTATCCTGGAAGGAAATCTATCTAAGTGTCACCTTGCCCTTAGGTGAGATCGTGAGTTATTGAATCTAAGGCTGAAACCTAAAATCCATTTTCCAAGTTCATTTTAAGTTACCCCATAAATCTTATTAATGGTCAGTTAACAAGAAGCATTAAGCTTAATATTCAATAAACAAACTAAAATATTAAACATAATATAATTAAATAAATTATTAAACTCATTAATATTGTGCTTCATCATTTCCCTAGAATAAAAATAAAATGCTGGGGTTAGGGGATCCACCTTTAATATTTCAAATGTAGAAATCTCACTTTATTATAATATAGAAATTGTCAGTGTTATCCAATTAAGTCAAACCTTCCATAAAGACGGTGTTATTATTTGTCCATAAACCAGCCATATATGCGGTAATTATCTGTCACCTAAGGGCCGACCATATAGGCGGTGTCACATTATGTCAAATAAATAAAATCAGCCATTAAGGCGGTATCAACTTTAATCCATATTATTAAATACAATTTCCATATTATAAATTAAGTGAGATTAATCTATCTTATCATATTAAATGTTTCACCCTTCCCCCAGCTAAAATTAACTACTAAACATAAAAGAAAGTAAAAACACACAAACTATTATTACTACTAAAAATAAAAATAAAAATACATTACAAAACTACTAAATAAAACACACAAGATACAATCCTTAATTCTTATTCAAGAAACCAAAGAAAGTATGAAATTTACAAATGAAATGGCTTGGTATTTATAGGCAAAATTTTGCCTCCACTAATTTCTCCACAAATTTCGCCACCAATTTCTCCACAAAATATGGCACCAAATTCTCCACCAAACATGCAAGCATGTTTAGTGTAAGTTTGACAATTTTCATTTTTTCATTTTTTTTTATTTTGTTTTTGTTTTGAAAATGACTTTAATAATTACACATAACATACTTACGGATGTTTTATCAATTTTGGTTATGAAAACTTCAAAATTCGAAATTATTATGAACGTCAAAGTTGTAGATCTTTGAGTCTTCTTTAATCTGGAACTTGAATCACCTCAATCTGATATCAGAGTAAAACATTATGGCCAAAATATAAAAATTACGCAAAGTTAAAATTTTCGAAATTGTACTTCGTTATAACGCCATTTTAAGTTTCCAACCTCTAAAATCCAAATGTGAAGTCCAATTTTTGCCCTTATTTATTCCATATTTCGTCCTGATTGATTCCATTAAGTCCCGATTTTATTTTATCTGTAAAATAAACAAAAATACATCAAAATGTTCATAAACTCAGGAAATTATACAAAATATTAGGTCAAAGGGGCGGGAAATAGTGATATATTTTCCCCTCATCAATAGGCTATCTGAATCGTACAGAAGATATAGATAAGAACGTCAAATATCTATAATGTAAAATTCATATATGTGTCACGACTTATTCGTAATCTCTCAACCAACATTCGAAACTCCCTTTCATGATGTATCATGGCTATGGCTTTTAAAGATCACGAAATAGATACTCGAATCATACACAAGAGATTGACGGATCCTCTCTAGATATATCACAGGATATCATGAACATCGGTTTATACCCAACGAATAGCCAAAGTTTTGGTCTAAATAGACTTGTGATGTGATTATTTTCAAAGGGTGGAGGAATCATTTATCCACAGTGGTATCTCAAGTCAAAAGACTGGATATACTATTCGACTCGAGAAGATTCCTATTGACATTGGTGTGCCATCTATTAGGAATACTTCTAGTGAGTCATTTAGTGTTCATCAAATAAACACCAACATGTCTATATGAGTCTCCAAGAGTCATGGTTTATTGGGATAAACCATCAAACTAAGTCTCGATATATGACATGTACTGGTCTCAACGAAGTTTACTAACTGACCCATGTCAACAAATCTCAACCATGAACTTTATTTGAGAATATACCACATGTAGTGACACCTCTCTATGTCAATTACAAGCTTCGTTGTAACTATGTGACTACTGTATATTCTCGAATCTTTGTCTAATATATATACATCACTAAACCTCAATTAATTTTGATCTAAATTAAATTAGATTGAATATGTAGATAAAATACAAGATGTGCTACTATTAATTAGGTAATATTATGGAAAAAAAATATTTACTTGTATTCATGAATATGTCATAAATACGATACAGATTGGTGCTCAAAGCACCAACCCCAACAAGACATAACAGTGAAAGTTCAACAATCATCTACTAATCGAAAAGATAAATAAATTCAACACATAGTCTCAATGCCAAGCTCTACACAACTGCCCATGATGTTTCCAATAAAGTCGCCTAATTGGAACCACTTGTTGAGGAAGTAGAGGTGAGTGTTTGGGGAAATACCCATGGGAACTCAATTACCTGATTTGAAATCATTTTCATCTTTTGAAATACCACTGCATAGTTAGTCCAAATATAATTCAAATACCCTTTTCAATATCATACATGTAGAAAACAAAAATCCAAATATAACCACAATAATTCTTGAGGTATCCTACGGAAAAATTGAAAATCATAAATGTATAAAACAAATCGTAAAACCATCATTTGCCTGAAACCTATTACATATAAACATATCTGAACAAAATCATGAAATCAACATAAGTGTATATAAAATAATAAAAATCTCAAAATATCATGAAAATAACAGAAACCACATACACGCACATAATCACACATCAAAATCCATAAATGTATGAGTTCTGACTCTCATCAAATCTCGGAATGCATGGTCATGTGTAACAAATTATGACACTTTATAAATTTTCATCAACTATAGTCCTCTATATTTTCGACACAAGATTTACAATCACTGAACCAAAGGAAGTCCCACCTACCCATCATCCAAGACTCCCATGGGGTCTATTATCATATACCACGACCATCAATACAACCCCGTATAGGATTTATAGGTCTAATCCATGGCAGTCCAGTCCACCATTTTCTTGGACTCGTGTGTGGTTAACTAGACACTTTATGGACTTTTACCAATAATTGTCCTGTCACACTTTCCATGCAGGGTTATAGACCTCATGTGTGATCTTATAATATCTATGTAATGCATAATTTACTAAAATACCCACGCAGAAATTTATAAACATAATAAACCCTCAAATCTGCAATACCCATAAAATCTATAAAAATGTATAATTTAAATTAAATATTTCATAAACAATTTAATAAATAAATACAATGCAGAAATTTTAAAAAATTTAAATAAATAACAGTTAAATAAAGTTTATTTAAAAAAAGATAATTGAAACCTTACCTCGATCGGACACTGGGATTATGAAACGGGTCTCACCACGAGATTTGGTACATACAAAATTTTCTCTTTCCCGGACAGATTTTATCTCGAGCTGGTTAGCACGCATGTTAAGGCACGCAGAGTCCACTTCTGATGGGGTTCTTCGATCCAAAAACTTTCAATGAATAAATTATATACCCACATGCTCATTTTCTCAAGGGGAGTTCGTTGTTACGTTTGTCAATCCAACTGTCAGATTTCTCGGGCTCAACCAAAAACCAAATTTCACTCTCATCCTAAATGGGTATTTCTCGAATGGTGTTGGATAAGAGCATGGTCGATCGCACTGGAAAGACCTATGCCAGGTGAATGCCCACTCGCTAACACTGACAATAGATGACGTCGGATGGCTGTGCATGAGGTGAATAACAGAGATTTTACCGTAGTTTTTGGATGGCGATTGCTGCTCCGGTGGGACTCCGATGATGACACTGCCAACATGACTAAAATGAGTGATGGTTGACGATTTCTAAGAGATAGCACCTGGGACCGATGATTGGTAGTGTAGGCACACGGATGATTCATTAAGTTTAAGTTCCAATTATAGCTACCCCCGCCCGAAAGGTATATGTCTACCCTGTAAGGAAATCTATTAAAGGGTTATATATCCTCAAGGAAGATCGTGGGTTATTAAGTCTAAGGCTGAAACCTAAAATCCCTATGTCTAGTTCATTTTAGATTTACCACATCAATCTTATTAGTGATCAGACAACAAGAAGCAGTAAGCTTAAGACTTAATAAATAAACCTTTAAATTACCCAAACTATAAAATAACCCCTTATAAACCGGTGATATTAGAATTCATCACAACCCCAGATAACTAACACATAACTAGGGCTAGTAAAGACTTAAAAGTAAAAGACATAAAGTAAAAATGCTGAAAAGTAAAAGACATAAAGTAAAAGCTGAAAAGTAAAATAAAATGCTAAGGTAAAAGGATCAACTTTTACTATTTACTATTTAGATATCTCCCTTAATATAATATATTAACTTGTGATTATTTTACCAACCAGCCATATAGGCGGTAACCTGATTAAGTCAAATTAAGTCCAACCAGCCATAAAGGCGGTACCAAAATAAACCTATCATATCGGCGGTAAGAAAATTTAATTACCAACCGACCAATTTGGCGGTATCCTTGATTAGTCAGGTTTAAACCAGATTAAAATTTAATTACCAACCGACCAATCTGGATGTATCCTTTTTAAGTCAATATTTTAAATAGTGAATATATTATTTTTAAGGGAGATTAATCTAAATAATAACAGTAAAAGAATTACCTTTCACCCTAGTTAGGGAAGTTACCTCCTCATAGTGAATAGTAAAAACTGTAAAAAGTAAGAAAGTAAATTACTATTATTACAAAACGTAATTAAAATTATTTACAAAACTAAAAGAAACTAGAGAGAGAAACTCTCTATTTACATCAAAGAAGTGAGAGAGAATGGTACAACTGAAACTGGAATTTCGCGCTCTATTTATAGGGGTCAGTAGAGGTCCGGCGTCGCGACTCCCAGCTCGCGTTGCGACGCCCGTTTTATCAACGTGGCACGTTCTGGTTCATCGGCTGCAGATTCTGGATAAGGTGATAAAGTGACACGTGGCAAGGTGGTTGAGGCTCAATTATTGTGACACATGGCGGCTTCTGATTAGTTGGCTCAGATTCTTATCTGCCATGTGTCAGATAGGGATAAGAGAGTCAATGATTGATGCTGACATGGCACTGACATGGCGCTGACGTGGCGACACGTGGCAAAGTGACTGTCGGCACCATAGAATTGCGACACGTGGCACTTCTTGATTGCCTGATGATGATGTGGCGATGACGTGGCACGTTGACTCGGTCAACTGATGATGTAACAATGACATGGAGTGACACGTGACTATGGCAACTGTCGGCACCGTAGGATGATGACATGCGGCACGGCGCATGTTAGCAGATCGGATGTGATGGTGACATGTGGCACGGCGTATGTTAGCAAAGTCAATCTTTTCTCAGATTCTGACACGTGGACCCGGCGCACGTTAGCACTGTTCGGTGCACGTTAGGCGTCGCGACGCTGAAGGTCATGGCGTCGCGACGCGACAAATTACCAAAATACCCTTTTCGTCCAATTTTCACTATTTTGGCCCAAATCACCTCCAGAGTGTCTTGAAACTTTATTTATCTACAAAATAACACAAAACACATCAAAATATTCACAAAACTCAAGAAACTATACAAAATATTAGGTTAAATGAGTGGGAAATAGTGATATAATTACCACTCATCATTCTCATATATTTGGGTATTGGATACTCATGCAAGTGTAATAGGAGGTTGTGTTTACCGATGGTACGGAAATAGCTTCGCTCTGGATAGACCCCTCGGAATTCCATTGGTAGTATGACTATGTGTCTATGGAAGTCCGAATCAGGGTAGGTGTATTTGGTCTTAACCTGAGACTTGCATCGCTAATACTTGCGACAATCAATATACTTTGGTTTTGGTCGTCCGGGGCTTTAACAGGTTCTGTGTACGCCTCTTCTGGGTATATTGAGAATCGTAGTGTATTGGATGTGATGTCAAGATGGAAGTATCACTCCAGTCATATGGAGATGATGATCACGCAGGATACGAAACTATTACTCTTTAGTACTGCAGTCATCAGGATAATATGACTAGGTCATGATTATCTGATTATAGAGACTAGTTACCAGAGATCCGATATATGTTTCGTACGGGGCAGACACAATTCCAGCCTCAGGCCTAGCATGTGACATCCGATACTGGATCACAATACGCAATACTATGTATACTACGCCTGACACAGATCATATTCCTTAAAAGAATATTTCTGGAGAATTGGGTAGGCACGGTGCTTTGCTAGAAGCCAACCATGTCTTGTAAATCGGTAAGAACGTGGTACTGGGTACGCACGTATTCGGATATTCCGATGACCAGATTTACTGCCAATATATCCAGGGATCTCATGGGCTGCTTCCCGAAGATTCACCGATGACGTATGACTCGAACATAATTAATCTGGGATTAATTAGTAGAGAGAGAAAATTAATCTATGATTAATTACGGAGAATTTTATCTGGGATAAAATTCAACTATTAATAGAGAGAGCGATTAATTTGGAATTAATCGATAAAATAATATATTCGATATTTTAAATGAAATTAGATTTCATAACGGAATTAAAATTAGATTTTAATTCGGGCGAAAAAATTAATTTAGAATTAATTCGCGAGCGACATGAATAGTAATTTTGCTAGGCATAATTATTTAATTAAATTTGATTTAATTACGTCGCAACGAAAAATTCGTTAATTCGGAATTAACGAACCCGAGCCCGGAACGTGTTTGCGGGCCCACTCAGATTTTGAATTCAAGTAGGGCCTACAAGTCACATCACTAGTCAATTTTGTTTACCTTTTTGGTTGATGGAAGTTGGTGGATGGTGGAAGCTTGTTTAACACACTAGCTTGATTTGTGTGTGACTTTTTACCAAACTTTGATTTTGGTATATGTTTTTTGTTTTTGGAAAATAAAATAACAAGTCAACATAACACACTTCATCTCACTCTTTCTTCTCTCTAAGGCCGAAATTTGGCCTTCTTCTTCCTCTCAAAATGGCCTGAAGCTAGGCTTCACTTCTTCTTGATTTTTAATCAAAATCTTGGATGCTAGCACATTAAAAGAGTCATACAAAGGTGTTAGAGACACTAACCCTTGAGTTTGGAATTCAAGATCAAGCTTGGAAGCTCAGCATACATCAAAGGAGAAGCTTGAAGCAATTTCCATGGAGACAAAAGTTTTGAACTCTACACATCCTTAGCCGATCAAAGTGAGTATTTTCCGCTACTTTACTTTGATGTATTCACATGATTTCTTGCTTAATTGATCTTGGTTTGACCTAGAAAACCCAACACTATGATCATGCACTATAATTTCCAAGGCTATACCCAAATTCCTTTTTCCAAGTTTATAGGGGTTTACCACAACTATCCTATTGGTGATCCAGTAATAGAAATTATTAAGATCATAGAATTATAAAATAACCCAATGTAACACTCAAAAGAATAAAAAAAAATTCAAATTTGATTTAAATAATTTACTCATGATCCATTACAACCATACACTAATGAATTAGTTATACATAATTGTTATTAAGCACAAATAATTCATTAGTACAAATCATGACTTCATAAAAAAGTAGATTAGAAGAACAAAGGAAGAAAAAACTCATTTTAGTGAGCTCCTCTGCTTCATTCTTTAATATTGAGGATTCGTTCTTGCCTTGTTATGGGTGTTTTTCTTGCTATTGAGTCTCCAAAAGTATGATCCTCTAGGGTTTGGGATGGACTAGAGCTTATACAATGAGTGTTGTAAGCTTTCCTTCTTAAGAAACAAAAGTTGTCATTGAATCGGGAAATGAACCCATTGATGGGACAATGAAGACTCATTGTCTCGCCAATGGAAGACAAAAGGCTTTCCAATTATGTACCATGTTGGCGCGATAATGAGAACTGATTGTTGCGCCAAAAAGCCTTCTATTGCGTTTCATGTCCAAAAACACCTCGTTTTATCAACGATTCATCCTTATGCCCTTCCATTTGTAATTCATCCTACAAAAATACAAAAAACTCCTTAAAATACTCATTACCCCTAAAATATAAGATATAAAGGTAGTAAATATTTATATATTGACCGCACATCAGTTATATAAAATCGAAACTATGACCCAATTCCTTTGAATATAATAAGTGTAATTCATCTGAATTATATAATCCTCTCAAATCCACATTCATGCAATAAGATACCTCACAAATTTTTATTAAAGCATTTTGTTATACAATTATTTTAGTATATATATTACTTATAAAATTTTCTTAAGGCAATTGTTTTTTTACAAAATTATTTAAAGATATCCATTATTGTTATTGTAAAAAATGAAAATATTAAAATATTAACCTTGACAATGATAACATAGAATTGATATATATATATATATATATATATATATATGAGCACTTGAAAAGATTTGGTTTAATCAAATACTAGTATTGGTATTTCTAAGTCTTTTCACTCCTTAAGAACACTGAGAATAAACTTTTTAAAATCTTATCAATCACACATGTGATCATCATATTTATAAATAGACTCGTAATTAAAATTACCGTACATCTACCACTATAAATATGAAAATACATAACCCTAATCTTGATTTGATAATATGTAAACTGAAAAATTCAAAATTTATCTAAGGTTCCGACCCTGTACGGAATTAAACAACTACTCTAATCTACGCCAGGTCAAAGTTATAGTGACTATGGTATGAATCAACAAGTACATTTAATCTATGCAGTTATAAGATAAGGCAAATATATGAAAGCAATAAAAAGAATAAACACCAGAAATTTTGTTGGTGGAATGGAAAACTCTCGAGAGTAAAAAAATCACTTCGGGTATAGCCTACCACCCGAATAAACTATAATGATAAAACTTACAACAATAGTATAGGATTTATGGTGACAACTTCACCCACTCGAATACCTCTAGACTGTAATAACTCGAAGAACTCCCCGAGCCCGCACCAAATGGCCTTCTTCGGAATCTCTGAAGTCTCTACGTGACTTATAATCAACCCTGCAAACTCGCAACCCCAAAATTCTGACAACCAATCTTCCTCCCTTAGAACTCTAAAGGCTTAGAAAATTGGGTTAGGGTTTTTTTTTGTGTTGATGGTTATCAAAGAGCAATAATATAAAAACAAAGAAGACAATGAAATCAATGAAGTCTTTTAGGTGGATTGTCAATAAGGAAGAAAATAAGTATATGGTGGCTCTCAGAATAGTGTTTCTTCACCTAGGTAAAGTGGTTATGTGTTTGTTTAAATAGGTAGGGTAAATGTAGGTGTTTCCTAGTGTAAAACTAGCTTAAAACGCGTCTGAAGTAACCCATTTACGCACGAACATTCAAATAGAATATCGAGGCCTTTGAGAGACTATTTTTAACATCTGATGCGAGCCTTTCTCCTCTTTAAGGAAATGAATCTGACTACGTATAAACATGTGATATTGGATATCAATTCGGGAAAATGGCAGGAATCCATGAAATTTGAAATGGATTATATGCATGACAATCAAATCTGGGACTTGATTGAACTTCTTGAAGGAGTTAAACTTATTGGTTGTAAATGGGTTTATAAAAGGAAGCGAGGGCCTAATGGAAAGGTGGAAATATTTAAAGCTCGACTGGTAGCGAAATGTTACACTCAACGTATTGGGATTGACTGTGATGAAAATTTTTCCCCAGTCGCTATGCTAAAATACATTAGGATACTCTTACCCATTGCTGCATTTCATGATTATGAGATATGACAGATGGATGTGTAAACCGCGTCCCTAGATGGATTCCTCGAAGAGGATATCTATATGGAACAACCATAAGGTTTCGTATCCAATAAAACTTCAAACTTGGTTTGTGAGCTTAAGAAGTTTATTTATGGACTTAAACAGACATCCCAAAGCTGAAATCATTGTTTTGATGAGATAATTAGATTATCTTGATTTATCAAGAATGATGAAGAACGATGTGTTTATAAGAAAGTTAGTGGGAGCATGATAATATTCCTTGTTTTAAATATAGACGATATCCTTATCATTGGGAATGATATAGGATTGATACAAAGTATGAAAACCTACCTTTGTAAGAATTTCTCCATAAAAGAAATGGGTGAAACTTACTATATACTAGGTAGAAGGCTATACCGAGATAGAGTAAGGAAGCTTATAGGATAGTCGCAATCCATATACATAAATAAAATATTGGAAAGGTACGGTTTTACCAACTACAATGCAGTAAATGTATCATTTCGATACGACATATATCTTTTGAAGAAAATGGCATCTTAGACTAAGGAAGATAGTATTAGAATGTCTAACTTGTCTTATAATTCTTGTATTGGAAGCATTATATATGTTATGCTATTTACAAGACATGATATCACTTTCGGCATTAGTGTTACTAGACAATATCAATCTGATCCAGGTAATGATCATTGGACAGCCGTGAAACATATCCTGAAATATCTTAAGGGTACTAAGGATAAGTTTCTAATTTATAGAGAAGATGAGCTATAACTTAAGAGATATACAGACTCTAATTTTCAAGGAGATCCGGATGATGGAAAGTCTACATCCGGATACATATTTACCCTTAATAGTGGTACGGTTAGTTGGCGATGTTCAAAGTAAGACTCTACAGTCGATTCCACCACTGAGGTGGAATTTATAGCGGCTTCAGAAGCTGTTTGGATTAGAAATTTGATAACAGAACTTGACATTGTGTCTAGTATAGCGAATCTGATCCTATTGTACTGTGATAATAGCGGAGCCATTGCGCAGGCTAAGGAGCCAAGAGCGCATTCCAAATCTAAACACGTCAAAATAAAATATCACGTGATTAGAGAAATCATTGAACGAAAAGACAGTGGTCTTGAAAGTTCAATACAAGACAACATAACAGACTCGCTTACTAAGGCCTTACCTCCTAAGTTATTGGATAAGCATATGGAGGATATGAGTTTTCGGTACCATCCGGATTGGCACTAAGTAAGTAGGAGTTTGTTGGAATTGATGCTTGGAGTGACAATCCGAATAACGTATTGTACATTTTATTTTATTATTTATTAATAAATAACTATATTTTTATTTCAACCTTGTTAATGGTAATTATTATGTCATAATGCATATTAGTTTGATATGTAAATATGTTGAGAATGACATCGACCTTAGAATTGTCATGTAGTAATATTGGACACTATGTGGTCCAATATTGGGATAGTATTATTATTATAAACTATTTTTAAAGTAAATATTCATTGCCGTTGGTTTTGGAATACGGTCGAATTCCTATAACCTATAAGACTGACACATGTCGTATATTGGAATTGGAGTTCCAAGGGTCTATCCCAATGGACCTTGAGCAAGGGAAGCTTGTATAGATATGTGGGTATTTGTTACTAAATGACTCACATGTGATTCCTAATAATTAGAAGTACACACCACCTTCAATATGAATCTCATCGAGGCGAGTACCATATGTGATATTTTGACTATAGGATAACATTGATTTTGTGTGTGATCCTCCACACTTTGATGTCATGTATGTCAGAGACCTTTCATGGTCTGATCGCTAGATGTTCGTTGGGTGTGGACCGATACACTAATTAATCAAGTGTGTATCAAGAGGATTCGTCGGCCCGTATGCGTACCATAAGGGGTTAAAGTATCCATGTGAGTAAGTCATGATTCTTTAGACTTTGGCTAAAGCCGATCACCTAGGGATGATCTTATATATCAGACTTGGTGTTCTAATTATTATTAAATAATCGTGGACATGTCGACAATATGAGATGTGCTCCTCAGAAACTTGACGATGTAATCTATGTTTCCTAAGTACAACTCGGATAGCCTACGATAGATGGATTTTTAAACATATGTGATAACCTCGACTTGTATAGTTCAGAAAGGTCGTTCGTGTTCTTCGCAGATTCGGAGGTGGCCGAATTGTTTACATATAATCTAGGTTTATATGACGAACGTGTCTGGACTTAAAGAGTCTCACAATATGAAGTGCACTCGTTGAGAACTTGGGTAGCCGATGGTGTTTGATAATAAGAAATAATTGATATTATAATTATTAAAAAAATAATTAAATTATTTGATAACATTAATTATTTACTTGTCATATTTGGATTAATTGGATTAATCGAAAATGACACAAGGATTTGTTGTAATTTCATAAATATCTCTACCTTGGAGGATAATTTGATAATTATAAAAATATATAATAATATATGTATTTGGCTTGATTTGATTGGATTAAATCAAAGTGTTAGACAAAGGTGTTTAGTCACACCTAATTATGCATATTTAGATAAATTGGATTAAACCCACATAAAAGTTGATTATAACTTTTATTAATTAAAAATTTCATTAGCTTTACTATAAAATGCAAGCTTGAGGAAGTTTTTTATTAAGCTAAAATCAAGCATTAAGCAAAAGAAAGAAATATTAGCCCAAGTAAAGTTTTTATGAGAGATGTTTTGTACGTTCTCTACAACATTTCAACAAGGAGATTGGATCTTGGAATCAAGCTTGTTAGGTAAGTTTAATCTTCTCTAAAGCTATGTTTTCATTAGTGAGTTGTTATCATTAGTGAACATATAGTGATGTATTATGTATTAGATACGTAATAACATAGTTTGAAGTTGAAATTAGGCTAACGAAGAGTGACCCATAATTGTCTATGAGTCACTTCATTATAGGATTTTAATTTGGTTTGTGTTTTGATTCAAACTAATGCATATATATATTTAGAATACATGTATATTTGTTAAATGACATGTGTTGATATCGGTTTTGATGTTAAAATTATTTTTGGGTGTTTGGAAGTGTTTAAGGAAAATTAAATATAAAAAATTACAGCAACATGCTTTGCATGCTACTTGCGCGCATGCACGCAATTGGCCCGGACACGTGCACTCTCTCCAGTTTTCTCTTGTTTTGAGTTTTTAGACTCTAATTCGGCCCATGTATTTCCCTATGTACTGGTAATGGAATTTAGTATTCCATTAAAGTATTTGAAAATACACGCATGCTCAATTACCACGGGTTAGACCATTTCCGTTGCGATGGCACTGATTCGACCCTAGAGGTTCAACAATCGCCCTAACAAATATGGGCATATCGGATGAATCATGGGTAAATTCCTTCACGGTTTTCATAGTTATGTTATTAAGCTTTCTATAACCAGGTTGTTTCCTCTCATACACCTGAAGTTTTCCAACGAAAACCTCTAGTGTTAGGTGATCTAAATTATTGCTCTCTTCAATGACAGTGATTTTAGGCAAGAACTTTTCCGGTAAAGATCTAAGAATTTTTCTAACTATCATATTTGTAGGAATGGTCTCTCCTAGGTTAAAGCTGGAATTAACAATGTCGTTAATATTGGCATAAAACTCATCAAATGTCTCATCTTCTTTCATCCTAGCCTTTTCAAATATAGTAACAAGTTCTTGGAGTCTATTATTTCTAATTGATAGTGTGCCCTCGTGAACAGTCTGAAGGATATCCTATACATCATTGGCTATCTCACACATAGAAATTCTCCTAAACTATGTGGAGTAAACTACAACATGAATAGCATCAATGGCTTTGATGTTCCTATTACTCACATCAAACTCCTCTTTTATCCATGTAAGTTTATTATTAGGGGAAAAGACTTCATTAACCATGACCACGGGAGGTTTCCACCCATACTCTATTGACATCCACACTCTCTCATCTAGGGATTTAAGGAACGCTCTCATATGAACCTTCTAATGAAGATACCCAATCCCGACAAAGAACGATGGATAATTAATGGGTTGACTTCTATCTATAGGAAATGGGTCAAGGATCGAGTTCAGACTCTAATACCAATTGAAAAATTCAAATTTCGTCTAAGGTTATGACCATGTGCGGTATTAAACAACCACTTTAATCTAAGACAAGTCAAAGTTATAGCGACTATGGTATGAATTAATAAGAACCCTTAATTTCTGCAGTTATAAGATAAGGCCAATATATGACAGCAACAAAAAGAATCGACATTAGTAATTTTTTTGAGAGGGTGGAAAACTTTCGAAAGTAAAAAAATCATTCGGGAATAGGCTACCACATGAATCCACTATAATGAGAAAACTTACAATGATGGTATATGACCTATGGTGACAACTTCACTGACTCGAATACCTTTAGACTGTAATAACTCGAAGAACTCCACGAGCCTGCACCAAGCGGCCTTTTTCAGAACCTCTGAAATCTCTGCGTGAATTCTGATCAACCCTGGGAACTCACAACGTTAGAACTCTAACTACCAATCTTCCTCTTTTAGAACTCTGAAGGCTTAGGAAATTGGGTTAGAGATGTGTTTTTGTGTTAACGGTTACCAAAGAACAATATTACAAAAGCAAAGAAGACAATGGAATCAATGAAATCTTCTAGGTTGATTGTCAAGAATGAAGAAAATAAGTATATGGTGGCTCTTAGAATGGTGTTTCTTCACTTTTGTAAAATGACTATGTGTTTATTCCTTGTGTAAAATTGGCTTAAAACGCGTCCAAAATAATCTACTTACGCACGGGCGTTCGTATGCTCCTCAAACGCAAAGTTTCTGCCTCTGGACGTTAGAACGCTCCGACGAACGTTATGCAAACGTACGATGCAGACTGGTTTTGAGGTGAAATTTAAAATGCTTGTAACTTTATGTCCATAGGAAAATCATATGTTCTTTATATATACACGATCGTCTTCGAGTTTACTTTTCAACGACACTGACCTTATGTCAATTGGTGCTCTAAATATTCTAGAATGTCAAAAAAAGTGAACGTCATTCTGATATCTTCATCTAATGTTGTTCAAATACTTGTCCAATTACTTCGAGACCTTTAAGACTCATTACAATTCATTGAACTTATTTTATTACGAAAATTGTCTAACACACTAGCACTAACCTAAACAAAATAGGCCACCCCATCAATATTAACATCAATATAACACAATGAATGTGGTTGGTCTTTTTTCTGCTTCTTATCACTTTGCTGGCTATCACTTAACTTGACCTTGCCATTAGGCCGAATCCCCCAATATTAATTGGGTCCATTCATTGAATCAAATATATTGAAGCAAGCATTAATTAAGCAGGACCATTTCACTTTCAATATTAGCATTCAATCTCAATCAATCAAATAAAACATAGTTTGGTTCAAGTCATTTCCATTTTTGATTCAATACAAACCTCACTCGTCATTTCTAGCCTTTGATTTCCATTGATTCTTAATAATCTTCTTTCCATTTTTTCCACTAATTTTTTTAGCTTAATTTTGTTGGGTTTTTGTCACCTCCAGTTACTCAAATTGTAGAATCTAGCTACGAGATAATCTCGTGATTTGTGACTTTTTTTTTTGTTTCTCTAGATTTTGTGATTCCCTGTCCTTTAAACTTTGGTCATGAACCAATCATCTCAATTTATGGCCATCGAAATTGGAAAGCATCCTAACGCACAGAGCCGACGATTTTGAATTGTCCTAAATTTAAAAAGTTTTATACGTTTTTCGGAAAATTTAGAACTTTAATCAATGGGAAAATTAATTTACATACCTATATTTGGGCTCTTAAACCTATTACATTCTTATAGTTTGTAAAATACCTCAACACATCCCTCTAACTTAATTATTAGCAGAATTTGACATTTTTACTTCTATTGAATTTAGATAATTAACATTAAAAAAATATTTAAATAAAAAATATGAATTATATATTTTTTAACCAAAAAATCAAATTTAATTTGTAAGAATTTAAAATATATTAACAATTATACTCATATTGAAAATTTTAGTTTTCATTGTATACGTAATTTTTAGCTTTTTATTTCTTTAAATTAATTTTGTGTATGCATATAATCACTATTAGATTTAAATAAATGAAAATATGTGAAGCATTTATTTAATTAAATTAGAAAAGTTAAAAAAAATTACTCTAGTACTCTAACTTAATATTCAATCTCTCATATGAAATACATTTTATATGATTAATAGTTATAATATTAATTTAAATAATTATATTTATAGTTAATCTTTCTTGATTTAAATCATTTTCTTTTTTTTCGGTTAAAAAGAAAGTTTTAGCTAAGTGAAAATTTTAAATTCTTTTTTATTTAAATTTGGTTAAAAAGAAAGTTTTTGTCATTTATTTTTATTATTTAAATTTTTTAGGAGTAAAATTTTCAAACTAAACAAAAACTTTAAAAGGAATGTTGTTTTGAGGCATTTTTCAAATTATAGCCTATAGGGATGTGATGGAGAATTGAAACAAAATATAAGAATGTGATGTGTATTTATCTTAATCGATCATTTGTATCGACTATCCTGATTTTTTACTTGGAGCGTCATGCAATCTTTGTATGTTTGTTATTAATGGAACAGATTTTATGAGCATAACATTTGAAAAATAATATTACAAATACACAATCACCATAGAAGTCAATTTAGTACCATAAATATCATTATGGTATAATCTCTTTTTTTATTATTTTTATTATTATTATTATTTAAATCTCAACTTCAATATCATGTCAGTTTTGTAAAATGATTTATCCTATAAAGAGTTTTATTAGATATTTTAACAAGAATATCGCAATTCATCAAACGAACCTAACTGTTGGTCCACTGTCATAATTCATTGTCCCTAAATGGAACCATAATGATGCCATGGCTCCAATCCAAAGTTGAGCCTTCACGGTGATTTAACCTCTTATTTTTACTTTAACTACTTATTTTTAAACTTTCCAATATGTGTCGAAGGTTAAAAGGTTATTTTCGGAGTGCTATTTAGTTAGTATTTTTGAATTTATAATCAATAAATATCAAATAATTTTAATTTAGAAAAAAATATTTTAATATGATTTGAATTACTTGAGAATACCGTTCATATTATAAATGATGTGATATTTTATGTATCATTGAATATTAGTATGATATATTAATACATTAATAATAAAAAAAATTAGTTATTAATTAATACTTGAGCGAAAAATAATTGAATAATTAGAGGTGGCATTATGGTCACGATATGATTACTCAATATATGACGGCATCCACTGGGCTCTGGCCAAGTGGTGGACTTGTGAGCACAATCGACTCCTGCAGTGGCAGGGAGTCAAAATTTATTTCTCTCAATTGAGAGTGGTAGATTTCTCCCCATATTTAGTGGGAGTTGATGTTTCGTCTCTAGTAGACGTAGAATTCTGGATGTACTTTATGTTTGTATTCAATATTCCATAGATTTCAGATTATATATCTGTAGATTGTATTGTAATCAAAAAAAAAAAATATATGTACGGCATGATTTTTGTCATATTCATATGGAAAAAAATTGACATGATAATAATTGTGTCATGTCATCTTGTTTATTAATAATGTTGTATCCTTATTATACCACCTCAACAAGCGTTTACTCATTTATAATACGAATAATATTAGTGTATTCGTGTCAATACCACACGATTCTCCGTTTACAACATAATTTGTTTATCTGTTTGTGACACGAGTAATATTCGTGTAGTTGTATCAACATGATATAATTATCCTTTAACAACTCATATACAATACATTTATTAATCGTGTAATGATATCTTAATTGTATTAAATATGAAATTAGATCTATTTAATCATAATTAATAATGTTATATTCATATTTGATAGTTTGACATGATTATTAAACGAATCATATTTATATTTATTTAAACGAATCATTACATCCTACACCCCAACTTTCTTTTTTTTTTCTTTTTTTTTTTAAAAGAAGTCTGAATATTACTAAGAAAATTTCAACTTACAAGCAATAAAAGAGGGAAAATTATCCCTCCAAAAACCCGAAACAGGGTAGTTACACGCAATTTTTGCCAATATATGTGCCTCGATATTATAAGTACGAGGTTTGAAACAAATCCTAAATTGATGTGAGTCTCTTATCATATCTTGAATCTTCTTGATGGTCCATGAGATTTCTTAGAGGCTGGTAATAGAACCTTTAACCAGATCCACTATATTTTTGGCATCAGATTCGATGAACAGCGACTGAAACCCTTGTTGCGAGGCCACAGAAATCCCCATCTTGATAGCTTGGGCTTCTGCTAACTCGGGATCGTCTGTGTAATGCACTTTAACTATGGCAACTCCAACGATCTCGCCCCTGTAATTCCTGAACACAGCTCACATGCCAGCCGTAGAGCTTGAGGAGTTTATCCCAGCATCTACACTCACTCTGAACCAGTTCCCAGTAGAAGGTGGCCAGTGATCTTCCTGCCGCATTTGATCGTCCATTAAAATCAGCTTATCATGACTCTTGGTGGTCTGAGCTGCCTCACATATACTCTCAACACATGACATGATCTATTGGACTGAGGAAATCGACTTCTGGAATAGCAACTGATTTCTAGCCCCCTAAATTGCCCACATCAACGCTACCACCTCTGTAAGCTCTTTCTTAGATAGATTTTCGCAACACCAATCGAACACCAAACTGATTGTGCTCTTCTTAGCTAACTGAGTTAAGGTGAAAAACTTGGAATTTCACCAGCACTCTTTAGAGGGTTTGCATAGAAAAATCGCATGTGTGATCGCCTCTCTAGCTATGCCACATCTCTGACAAGTATCATTATGAATAATCTTCTTTATGCACAAGTTTGAAGCTGAAGGCAGTAATCCTGTGATCCCTCTCCAAAGGAAGATTTTGATTTTGGCAGGAAGTACAATATTCTAAACTCTCAGCCATATTTTAGAATTTGTTGAGGAGCAGCCCCCTTTGCCGTAGAATCTGTCTTCAAAAGCTACATGGTATGTGCTTTTAACTGAGAACCTACCTCTTCTATCATAATGCCAGCAGTAGCTATCTTCCTGAGGTTGTCTGGGGAGAGCATAGTTCGTTATGATTTGAACAAATATCCTAATTGATGGGTTACTGAACTTACGGCCACCAAGCTGTACACGCCTACTTATTTCCTACTCTTCATAGCACCCCTATTTTCATTGAGTAATGTTATTTTTCTCGACGTAAAAATTTAATTATGTTTTTAAAAAGAAAAAAAATTATTTATTTATTTAGGATAAAGTATTATTTTTTATTTCCATTTGCGTCGTTTCCCACGATTGCCCACCTGCCACGTGTTATTATTGGGTCCCATGTTGGCCTGATCTTTAACGACTCCCATGCCACATGTGCTTCCACGTGCCCCATGACATCATTGATCGAAAAGAATACATTTGGGAAGTAAAGTTTGAATCCCTAAACTTTTGGATTTTTCCAAATAAGCAAAGAGATTTCCAATTTTAACTAATGGGTCTCTGGCCCCTATTTTAAAGATAGTGGTTATTCTTTTCATATCAAATTTAAATAGATAGGTAAAAATTATGAATAATTTAATTTCTTTTATTTTTACAATATCTCAATAGAATATCTTTGTACGAGCCAAATTTGGACCAAGGGCAAAACCATCTTTTCACTTCAAACCCAGCACCAAACAAAGCCCAAAGACAGTGACCCGACCCATAAAATTTTACATTATTAAACTAAGAGAAAACCACCAGCTTAAGGACGAAACACTTTTCCAACAATATCTACTTCACATGCAAATTATTTCCCCCCATCGCCGAAAGCAGAAACATTAAGCATGTTACCGACCATTCTTTGCTAATTATAGCTAAAAAGCCAGCTCAAAAGGTGATATCATTGATCCTATAAATAGCAACATAATTCATAACATATGCATTCAAGTCTTTCATCTCAGACTTAGCACTCTAAGCCTCTCACTCCCCAAACACCAACCACCGCCCTCACGGCAGTCAACAGAAGTCAAGGTAATGTCCGGCCTTGTTCTTCCATTATACACAGCTTGTTTCCATACTGACTTGAGCGTCGGAGTGCATACGGCACCCACCACACTGGTGGGCAGTACTCTCACTCACTCTACCTTTGTTTTGCAGGATCGCTAGTGCCACCAACCTACAAATTCTCGATTGTGGACCTCGAGAGAAAACCAGCATCCATAATTTGGCGCCCACCGTGGGGCCTTAACGATTCATAGCAAACAAAGATCTCTCAGTCTACAATACTTACAAACATAAACTATCCATGGCTTCGAGCAACAAACAGACACCAGACCCTGTGGTGGCACAATTAGCCACTCTACAAAACAGTTACGATCAATGGAAGATAAAAATTGATCCATGTAAAACTCCAGTACTAATCTCCAATAGTATCTAGAACATAATTCTTTCTTCAGCCAATCAAAGGCGTGAGACTACAAGTCATTTCATCTATCTTATCAACCCAATCTCTTAGGAGCATTCAAGAATATGGCAAGTGAAAATCCACCATCAAACGACCATTAATTTAATCACCAAATAAGCCATCACATTTCTCCAGCCGACCTATCACGACAAGTCACATCTTCCATGTGAAAGGAAATGTTGGAGTAATTCTCTCCATTCTACTTGGAGTCAAACTACCAATAAGGAAAAGCCGAATCGAGATAACATCAACATTATTTCCCTATAAATCATCAGCTCATAAAGACGTGGAAGAATAGCCATATTCGTCATACGACAAGGATGAATCCTTATCTTCTTCTTACGACAAGATCCCGCGATGAAAGAGCCCAGCAAACGTGTCTAACGTGAAAATGAGCCGGTTTAACCAAACCAACTTGCCCAAAAGATCAGCCCACACTGAAACACCTTAACATTTCAACATCCGGAATAAGCCCAGAAGCGTCCATGTTGGCCCACCAGCGAAGCTAATAAAAAACCAACCATGCTCCGGGTCCCACATCGATTAGAGCATGAGAAGAATAGAATTTTCAAGTAACAAAACTCCTCCCTCATCACCAGAGACAGCTTCCATCACCAAAAAAAAAAAAAAAAACCCACATCGATTAAGAGCTGAAAACAGAAGCCCCTCACCCTAGCCAGTGAGACTATATCACTGGAAAACAGCAAACTCAAAACAATCAGAATAATACCAATTTACAGGAAAGCACCCCAAAAGCCAAGCAAAGCAACCCAACCAGTGAGACTACATAAAAAATGGTCATCATCTACCATCTGAACCAAACTCGAATCCGGGAATAGGACCTCTAAATCATCAGAGCCCCCATGCTTGCTTAATTGAATCAGGGAGAGCCTTTTGGGAGTGGAGGTAGTTCAACCTACACCTTACTGTCGTATGAATTTCCTCCAGAACTTTATCCATTTTGGTTGATCTTTTGTCAAAAACCTTTCTATTCCTCTCAAACCATATGCAATACCCGACTGCAGCTAGAGATATTCTAGCCATTGCAGTCCACAAGTCAGTTTCTTCTTCAACTTCACTATTACCCAACTGAGGAAGCTTTGCCAGTCCATCGAAGGCCATTGAAAATGGGTTTTTACCGAAACCATCTACCAGATCATCTTTGTAAAACTACATTCAAAGAAGAGATGATTGTGGGGTTCACTCGACAAAGCCACATGCAAAGGAGAAATGGTCCACTCGACAAAGTTCATGCACAGACAAAGTCATATGGGATCCAACTTGATATAAAATGATTGGGTCCCATTTGACACTACAAGATATTCTAATTTTGGAATACCATTAGATAAGTACAAAGGAAATTATACACCTTTTTATTCCATCCTTCACAAACCATCTCATGTGCATGAACATCATGCACCTACAAAAAATGCAAGCTCACCACCTCCCACCTTCAAAAACCCACACTACACTCCTTCATGCAGAAAGAGACAAACCATGTGTGGCCCAGCCAATATACACGCCTCTATTAACATATCCATACAAGTACAATACATATTGGCTTTCATGGCTTGCATGGCCCATTTTTGGACCTACCAGTCGACCATTAGACTTTTTTTTTGGAAAAGTTAAATGGTATATTCCAAAATGTAAATAAATACAAAGGCTAGGGCATACCCCAAGCATAAATCCTACAATGGTCAAAAACCAAGGTTAAAAGAAAGTAACCCATATGACAAGAGAGGCACGCATGCCCTAAATCAAAGAGAGCACTCAAGCCCTTGAAAGCTTTACGTATTGAAGCCCAATATTTTAAAGAAGCACGGACTAAAGCCCATGATCAAAGCTTATAAGGTAGGCCGAAAATGGCCCACGCCACCACATACGTGCCATGCTGCCCATGTGACTCACGCAAGCTAAGAACGAAGCTCATTAAATGCCAAGCAAGAAGCCGAAGCTCCCATACAGCCCAGCCCATACAAGCAAAATGTCGAAAACAAACAAGAAGCAAAGTACATGAATCCTACAGTTGTTGGATCAACTTGCGCATATTGAAGAGATTGCCAACAACCAAAATTAAATAGAGCAAAGCCCAAATGGCAAGAAGCTTGCGATCAAAGCTTATAAATAAAGCCCATTTATGCCAAAGGCAACGAAGCCCAGGATCCCAAACAAGCGCCATAAGCTTGCTGCCAAACAAGCACATGCACAGGCATGTAAATCCCACATCGGCAAGAGCGCACAAAACTACCAAGTCTTGTTGCTACATGCAGGTCACACACTACCACACTACAAAACGCCATAGCCTCTCATGCAAAAATATTGTCCCACATCACTTGGGAAGCTACTTTCAAGCAAGTCACGCACAAGGAAACAAAGGCTGCCCACTCGCCACCGCCAGTAAACCACACGCATGCTGCCACTATGCCCAAAGCGCCAGCTGTTATCATGAAAAAGTCCACGCACGACAATTCCAAATAATTCAAAATAATCTCTCAGCCCAAGCATGGAATCTCCCACACGCAAACAAGGAAAATGACCCTTGTATCTTTTTTCCACTCGACATCTCCATATGTGTAGCTTGGGGCATGATGTTGATCCCATTCGATACTACACGCCTGTAGCTTGGGCATGATGTGGATCTCATTCAACACTATAAACTTATAGTTTGGGACTTGTTAAGGATGTCACAGTCGACACTACAGTCTTAAGCTTGGCACTTGACGAGGATCCCAATCGACACTACAAGTATGAAGCTTGGTACATGTTTAAGATCACATTCGACACTACATATAAGGTGATTTTTGAATGGGATCCTTCCTTTTGTTTAAAATAATTTTCATAAATACTTATAATATTTTATCATACTGTCCCATTCTACAGTTATGGGATAATCTCCATACGACATGTATGAATCCCTTGGTCTTTTGACCCGTAGTATATGGATGATCCTGACCTAACTCAGGTCTAATGAAGTGTAGTCTCCCATGGACTTTCATCAAGTCCAGTAGAGTGAAGACTCCATTAGACCTCCATGAGGTCCATTCGACCATTGCCCCTCATTGACCTTTGTCAGGTCTTTTAGATTGAGGAATGAAGACCTTCATTGACTTTTTCCAAGTCTTGTAGAAAGAGGAATAAATACCCTTCTAGACCTTCATCAGGTCTAGTGGAATGAGAACTGAAGACCTCATAGATCTTCATTATGTCTAGTGGAGTAAAAAATCTCTTGGAACTTCATCAATTCTAGTGGAGTGAAGACTCTCTTGGACCTTCATCAGGTGTAGTAGTGTGTAGTCTCTCATAGACATTTATCAGGTCCAGTCGACCGTAGACTCCCTTGGACCTTCATCTAGTCTAGTGGAGTGGAGACTCCCTCGGACCTTCATCAGGTCCAGTAAAGTGAGGACTATCATGCACCTTCATCAGATCAAGTCGACCGTAATCTCTTGGACCTTCATGAGGTCTAGTGGAGTGAAAAATCCTTTAAGACCTTCACCAGGTCCAGTGTACTGGGGATAATCTGAAAGGAATTAGCTATGATAACTTGGAAAAGAAGGGCTTTCCTAAAAGATCAAGAACTATCATATTCCTCATACGACCCAAAGAATATATGTAAGTTACAAGGGAACATTCCCCATGGCTCATGTAGAGTCAAGTTCAAGACCTGGACTACTCCTAGTCCAGACGACATTAAAGCCTCCCCGTCGTATGAAGTGTACCCTGAACCTTCATCTGGTTGAGTCGACGGGAATATTTCCCATGGCTCATGTAAAGTCAAGTTGAAGACCTGGCCTTCATCTGGTTCAGACGACATTGAAAACTCCTCTGGTCATTTGACCCATAGTATGGGGATTATCCTGAACTTCATCTGGTTCAGTCGACTAGGAACATTCCCCATGACTTATGTAGAGTCAAGTTCAAGACCTGGACTACTCCTAGTCCAGACTATATTGAAGACTCCCCGTCGTATGGAGTGTACCCTGAACATTCATCTGGTTCAGTCGAGTGGGAACATTCCCATTGACTCAGGTAGAGTCAAGTAAAAGACCTGGCCTTCATCTGGTCCAGAAGATAATTATAGACTCCCCTGGTCCTTGACCAGTAGTATGAAGATTTTCCTGACCTTCATCTGGCTCAGTCGATTGGGAATATTCCCCATTGACTCAGGTGGAGTCAGGTAGAACACATAGCCTTCATATGGTCCATACGACATTAAAGACTCCTATGGTCATTTGACCCGTGTTATGGGGATTATCCTGACCTTCATCGGGTTCAGTCGATTAGGAACATTCCATATGACTTATGTAGAGTCAAGTTCAAGGTTTGGCCTCCATCTGGACCGGAAGACAATTATAGACTCCCCTGGTCCTTGACCAGTAGTATGGAGATTGTCCTGACCTTCATCTGGTTTAGTCGACTGGGAACATTCCCCATTGACTCATGTAGAGTCAAGTAGAAGACCTGGCCTTCATCTGGACCAGACGATATTGAAGATTCCCCTGGTCATTGAACCCGTAGTATGAGGATTATTCTGACCTTCATCAGGTTCAGTCGACTGGGAACTTTCCACATGTTTCTTGTAGAGTTAAGTTGAAGTCTTAACTTACTCCAGACGACATTGAATACATCTGCATAACAGGATCAAATCCCTGACGATAAACTCGACATATTACTCTCCAAGTCAAAGACTGTTTGATTTAAAGAGTAGAGAAAAAACTGTACGGGCCAAATTTGGACCAAGGGCAAAACTGTCTTTTCACTTCAAACCCAGCACCAAACAAAGCCCAAAGACAGTGACCGGACCCATAAAATTTTACATTATTAAACTAAGACAAAACCACTAGCTTAAGGACGAACCACTTTTCCAGCAATATCTACTTCACATGCAAATTATTTCCCCCCTCACCGAAAGCAGAAATATTAAGCATGTTACCGGCCCCTCTTTGCTAATTATAGCTAAAAAGCCAGCTCAAAAGGTGATATGATTGATCCTATAAATAGCAACATAATTCATAACATATGCATTCAAGTCTTTCATCTCAGACTTAGCACTCTAAGCCTCTCACTCCCTAAACACCAACCACCGCCCTCACGGCAGTCAACAGAAGTCAAGGTAATTTCCGGCCTTGTTCTTCCATTATACACAGTTTGTTTCCATACTGACTTGAGCGTCGAAGTGCATACGGCACCCACCACACCGGTGGGCAGTACTCCCACTCACTCTACCTTTGTTTTGCAGGATCGCTAGTGCCCCCAACCTACAAATTCTCAATTGTAGACCTCGTGAGAAAACCAGCATCCACAATCTTAAAAATATTACTATCATATTTATTTTGCTTATAGATATTATTGGTAAAAAAAAGATGAAAAGATAATGCTCACCCTTTATCTTTAAAAACAATATATATATATATATATATGAAAGAAAATAAGATAAGGTTTATTAGTTACAAAAAAAATTTAATTTAGTTTAAATATATTTATTAAATTTGCAATATTAATTTGAAATTAAGCACATTAAATATAATTGAATGGTAGTATCAAAGTGCACAATATTCCCTCAATAAATAAGTTAAGTCATATTGAATGTGAAAACATTATAATAAATAACCCTATTAAGGGCAACTTGGTCAATTGATCGTCATTTCATGTCATGGATCAATATGATCCATATGAAAAGACTATTTTTTCAATGTCAATTTGAAAAGAAGCACATTAAAAATAATTAAATAGTCATATTTATTGTACAATATTTCCGCTATAAGTATAATTTGAAGAAGATTTTGATGTATATATTCTTAATTTTATCTTTTCATAAAAAATGACTAAAGATTAAATGATATTGAATATGAAAACATAATAATTAACTACCCATTCAGGGCATCGGGTCAGTTGGTCCTCATTTGAGGTCATCGATTAATTTGATCCAAGTGAAAATATTATTTTCTTTTATTTTAAATAAAAGTTAATTAATTCATTAATTTGATCACATAGTCTTGCTCTTTGAGAAACAAAACAAATGGGGTTTGTGTGCCAATGGCAAAAGCCCACATCCACTTGGAATCACATAGTTGACAATCATAATATTATTTTAATTTTGTTTGATTTTTTTTCCTCATATTGTAAATTTATTTTGAATGAAAGCAATGGTTGACATATGGCAATGGTTCAAAGTTGGTCCAAAAAAATTATAAAATAAAAATGAATTGAGGGCATCGACTAGGATGGCAAGAAGTGGTTTGCCAAATTAATTAAAGAAAGTGAAATATGAAAAAGAAAGTGAAAATGTTTTAACATTTTCTTGTGTTGGAATTTTTTTTTTTTTTTGAAACGTTGGAAGTCTCGACATCAAATCATTGATTAAGGCTTAAACGGAGTAGGTATAATATATGTTTTAGACTCTTACAAGAAATGTACTCTCTGAACTCGAACTCACGACCTGACAATTAAATTTTAAGTCATTTACCACCAAGCGAGTGGCTTGTGTTCGAAAACATGTTTTTGGAATATAATAACAAAAATGACAAACAAATGTTCGATACAACACAAGAAGAACAAGACAAACATTAAAAAATATATATAGATAATGACTAGCAATTCAATTCAAGGTTGACGATATAAATTAATTTACTAATTGAATTTATGACGAATCCTAAATAAATCGAATCAAAAGGTAATGCATTCATATTCAATTAGTTTAATAAATGAATTATAATATCATGATTTGTATTAGATTCGTTTAATAAACGAATACTAAACACGTATTTTTTTAGTCCTGACTTGATTTAACGATAATTTATCGTAATTTACTTACATTAATTTTTCATAAACATATTAATATATGTATGAAATACATAATTATTGAATTTATAAAAAATGACCCATTAAATCTAGGCATCATTAATTTTTTATTATTATTTTTTTGTAGTAGTAGTAGTTGATAAAACTTCTCAAATTTTAATTGAAAAAATAACTAGTGAAAGAAAAATAATAAAATCCTTAACTAAAACGAACCAGTAATATCAAATTCCTATTTGATTGTTTAATAAACGAATCAAATCTAATTAATCAGTTTATTAGAAGAATCAAATTTTCACATTAATATCCTTTTTAATTTGAATCTAATCGAATAACAAATCCTCACTCATAACCCCTAATTTAACTTCGAGGTGAAATAGATCAAAAGAAGCAATCAACTCAAAAGCTTAAATTCAAAATAAACGATAATTGCGAACTTTTAACTAACAATTAGTATGAGCTCGCATTTTATTCGGGTTAAACACATATTTGACTATAACTTCATAGTATAATAAAAATCTTAATAAGATTTTAGGTATTAATCTTGTAAATGATTCATATCTAATTGGTTTTATAACATAAATAAAACAATTAATTTACTTACACTTAATATTTATGTCTCATTTGTTTGTCTATTAATTCTCAAACAATATTTCTGATTTACATTATAGTTTCTCTCTCGTCTTATTTTTTCATTTGAAAATATATTCGTAAATATAAATAAATTTAAAAATATTTAATTTTCTTTCGGATGAATTCCAATGAAATTTAATATAATTTATTCAATTTAAGTTTAAATTTTCTTATCGAACTTGAAATCTTAACCGTCACTATGCAAGAGCTAATAATCAGAGTCTGTACCATGAAGCACAACAAATAATAAAAAATTCATGAAAAATTTATCGAAATAATTCAAAGTAAAATAATAAATAACAAAAGATCAAAGAACTAAACAAATTGGTAATTTTTTATGGATAACTGCTATTTATCTATCTTATTTTAATAGGAGATTATGTTTTAATATTGTAATAGATTTTTTATTTTTATTTTATAAGTTACTAATACAAAATTAATTGTAGAGATTAGGTATCACAAATATTTTTTTTTATTTTAATAGGAGATTACAAATAGGTAATAAAAAAATTAATTATAGAGATTAGGTACCCCATATTTGTTTTTAATTTTAAGGGACTTATTTTTATAATTTAATAATAAGAAATTACATTATTAATTAATTAAATTAATATGTTTTTTTTTTATTTTAATAGGAGATTATGTTTTAATATTGTACTATGTTTCTTATTTTAATTTTATAATTTAACAATAAAAGATTATAAAGATATTTTAATTTTATAATTTAATAATAAATAGGAGATTTTATTTTTATATTGTAATAAGTTTCTTATTTTAATGATTATTATTTTAATTTTATAATTTTAAAATAAAAATTTAATTTTAGAGATATTTTAATTTTATTATTTAATAATAAAACATTAATTGTAGAGATTATGTGTCACGTATTAAATTAATATGTTTATTAGTTTAATAATATATTATATTTTTATTTTATAATAGGTTTCTTATTTATTATTAACTAATTAATTAAATTAATAGATTTCTTATTTTAATTATTCAATTTTATCATTAAAAAATTAAAAATATATTTTAATATTATAATTTAATAATAAATTGGAGATTCTATTTTTATATCCTAATAAGTTTCTTATTTTAATAATTTATTATTTTATAATTTTAAAATAAAAAAATTAATTTTCGAGACATTTTAATTTTATAATTTAATAATAAAATTATTGTAGAGATAGGTGACACGTATTAAATTAATAGGTTTCTTATTTTAGTAGGAGATTTTATTTTTATTTTATCATATGTTTCTAATTTTAAATTTTAATAATAAAACTAATTTTAGAGATATTTTAATTTTATAAATATTTTTATTGTAATAGCTTTCATATTTAATAGAATTTAATAGTAAGTGCCACGTGGCGTGATAGTGAGGCTTAAAAATATTTAACATATATATATATATTCAACAAAAAATACATGTTTCTATACATTTATTTGTACATTTTTATAATATTACATTACAATTCTATTTATACTAGCACATGGCCCGCATTTTAAGT